>SNQJ01S0128063.1:0-26149 GCA_010110895.2 Picea sitchensis
GGATCATGGAAAAGGATGGAAAGCTTATACATGATGAAATCCTTGATAAACATGATCTTTTTGAAAATAAAATTGTACAGTTTGCGCATGAAAGAAGGTACTAAAATAGTTGACCACTTAAATACCTTCAATACTCTTTTATGTCAGTTGACTAGTATAGGAGTAAAGTTTGAATATGAAGATAAGGAAATTACACTATTGTGTTCTCTGCCCGAGTCATGGGATCATTTTGTTACCTCTGTCAGTTTTATTTCATCAGAAGGTATTGAGTTTGATGATATTGTTGGAGCTCTATTGTCTGAGGAAACAAGAAAGAAATCCAATTTAGAAACCTCTACATCAAAAGTTATGGTGGTCAGAGGTAGAACTAAAGAAAGAGGGAAGAATCAAAGAGGTACTTCTTGATCAAAGTCAAAAGGAAAGAAGAGTAAGCTTAAGTGTTGGTACTATGGAAAATCCGGGCACTTTAAGAAGGGTTGTTGTAAATGACAACAAACCTCCAAAGAATACTCTAAAAAAGAAACAAAGGAAGAAAATGCAACCGAAACAAGTTCAACTTCAAGTTCATGTATGACTAATGAGATTTTTTTAATTAGTAATGTTTCACATCATGATCAGCATTGGTTTTTAGATTCTGGTGCATCCAATCACAAGTGTCTTCATAGGAACTGGTTCTTTTCTTACCAGTCTAGATATGACAGATTTGTTTATATGGGAAATGATATTTCCTACAAAATTGTTGGAATTGGTAGTGTCCGAATTAAAATGTATGATGGTTATGTAAACACATTAAATGAAGTGAGGCATGTACTTGAGCTTAGAAAGAACTTGATATCTTTGGGTGTCCTAGATTCTGGAGGATACAAGTGTATAGTTCAAGGTGGAGTTATGGAGGTCTACAAAGGCATCTTATTGGTCATGAAGGCTAAAAGGATCGGGAATATTTATCTGATAGTAGGAAGAACTAAGACAGATCATGCAACAACAGTATCTAAGAATACCAATGATTCTACTCAACTATGGCATCAATGTTTGGGTCATATGAGCGACAAATGACTTAAGGTACTGACATATTGTAAGTTACTTCCTAGTTTAAAGTCTTTGAATTTAGATTTTTGCAAACATTGTATTTATGGACAACAGAGTAGGAAATAATTTAAAACAGGAAGACACACTAGTAAAGGTATCCTTGATTTCATTCACCCATATGTTTGGAGACCATCCCTTATTGTTTTGTATGGACGATCATCATATTTTGTCACTTTTATAGATGATTTCTCTAGGAAGGTGTGGATCTATTTATTGAAAAGAAAAGATGACATATTTACTGTTTTCAAGCAGTTTAGAGTTTTAGTTGAAAAGAGTACAAGCAGGTCAATAAAATGTTTAAGAACTAATAATGGTGATGCATTTACATCAATGTAATTTGAGAAATATTGCAAGGAGTCTGGGATTGATAGGCATAAAACCACTGCATATACTCCTCAACAAAATGATGTTGATGAACACATGAATAAGATTCTTCTAGAGGGACAAAGGAGCATGTTCAGTAATGCCAAGTTGCAGCAAGAATCGTGGGAAAAAATACCTACAACTTGTTATCTGTAAATTGATCACCATAAACAATAATATAATGTAAAATTGCAGAAGAGGTATGGATAGGTCACCCTTGTGATTATTTTGATCTTAAATTTTTTGGTTGTGAGGCCTATGCTCTTATTCCTAAACATCAACATTCTAGATTAAATCCAAAATAAATTAAAAGGCTTATCTTTGTTGGGTATGGTGATGGTATTAAGGGATATAGGTTGTGGAAACCTACTGCCCACAAAATCACCATTAACAAAGATGTTATATTTGATGAAACATCATTAATAAAATTGGATGTAGATGTTCAAATGAAATAGAAAAAAGTACCACAATCTCAACAAATTCAGTTTGAAACTCATTTATCTACAGAAGACAATGAACGTGAAGAATTTTCTAAGGATGTTCATGAAGAAGTTCATGCAGAAGAAAATGTGGATGGAGATAATAATCAACAAAATGTGGATCAACCACAAACATCCCTAAGGAGATCCACATGGGTCATAAATCCTCCTAGAAAGTATGATGATTTTGTTTCATCTGTTTCTTTGATTACTAATGATGAGGAATGTACATGCTATCAGGAACAAATGGAGGGTTCTTATAGTGAAAAATGGAAAGAAACGATGAAAGAGGAAATGAATCCATTAGAGAGGAGTGGAACATGGGACCTGGTAGAACTTCCAAAAGATAGGAAAATTGTGGGTTGCAAGTGGGTCTACAAACTGAAAAGGGGTTTTGATGATAAGATTGAAAGGTATTAAGAAAGGATGGTTAAAAAAGGATATTCTTAAGAAGGTATTGATTTTCATGAGAATTTTTCACTGGTTGTTAAGCTTGTTTCAATTCAAGTTGTGTTAGCATTAGTTGCATTACTTGATTTGGAGTTGGAGTAGCTAGATGTTGAAAGAACATTTTTACATGTTGATTTGGATGAGGACATTTACATGGAAAAACCAAAAGGGTTTGTTCAAGATCATAGGAAAAGGTTTGTTTACGGACTCAAGAAGTCATTGTATGGTATGAGGCAGTCTCCTAGACAATGATACAAGAAATTTAATTCTTTCATGGTGAGCCAGAATTTTACAAGGATTGAGTATGATTATTGTGTTTACCTTAAAAAGTTTGAAAATGGCATATTCATTATTTTTGTATTGTATGTTGATGATATGCTTTTAGCAAGAAAAAGCATGATAGAGATCAACAGGTTAAGGCTTAGATGGCTAGGACATTTGATATGAAAGATCTAGGAGAAGCAAAACAGATTTTGGGCATGGAGATACTCAAAGACAGGAAGAATGGTAAGCTCTGGTTACCACGACATAAGTATGTGGAGAAAATACTTTTGAGGTTTGGTATGAACAATGTGAAACCAGTCTCAATCCCTTTGGATTCCCATTTCAATATTTCTTCAAGTTTATGTCCTAGTACAAATGAAGAAAAGGAATATATGCCTTGTGTATCATATGTTAATGCAGTAGGAATTTTAATGTATGCGATGGTTAGTACAAGACAAAATATTTCACATGCAGTTGGTGTTGTCAGTAGGTATATGGAAAATCCAAGAAAAGAACATTGAGAAGCAGTGAAATGGGTGCTCCGGTATTTGAGGGGCATAAGTAATTACTGTATCACCTATAAAAGTGGTAGTGATTTAATATGCGGATATGTTGATTCATATTTTGCAGGTGACTTGGACAAGAGGAGATCAACTTCAGGAGATAAAAATGTTTTCCATATTCTCTTCAATCACGATTTCGTATGCAGTGTGCAAATCGGCCAAAAACTTGCTCGATACTTGACCTTTCTGTCCAGGCCTTGAAGAAATATAGATATTGTACCCAATTTTTTTTCATTTATCCGTAGTTTTTGTTGTGCGATGCTAAAATCATTTCTGAACTGACCTCCACTTTTATTTCTCCAGGAACCTCGTGATATATATATATATATATATATATATATATATCGAGGGAAGAAATTAAGGCGTCAAATGCCTTCCCCCTGGTCTGGTCTATGTTTGAAACAGAGTTCGAGATGAATTTGTTGATTAGGCCATGGAAAAAAATCACAGGGAATACTGGACGTGTATGGCGTCTGCATCTACAGGAGAGAAAAGACTAATTCTTAAGTGTGCGCTTAGCCCATTAGGATTTGTTGCAATAATACAAGAACAAGGAAAGTTGTCCCAAGGTCACCACCATTGAAATAAGCTATTTTGTTCGAAAACCTAAAAATAGAAAATTTAACCAACACCCTTAAAAACGCTAAGATTATCTCCTATTTTGACATGATAAAAAACCTTAATTTGATTAATGTGAGTTTTGGGTAATATTTAATTTGAATAATTAAATTGTGGCCCAAACACTTAACGATATGCTAAATAAACTTTAGATTTAAATGATCTCCATTTACATTCATATTAAAATCAAGAATAATTTAAATACCAAAATGTCATACCATGAAATCTTTTTGGGTAGAATGACACTTTACCAAAATAGTTTTACCTAGTGGAATTGAAGAAAGGATATTGAACACTCACTTTAAACCTAAAGCTAACGGAAATGGAAGAAATTTTGAATACTCATAACTTGCTCACATGACTTGAGATTCAAGTTTTGTTCATTTCACTGGGAAGAGTGTGGAGAGGCACTTACGACAAGCTAGCTAACTTTTCCATTCAAGCATCTTGCTAGTGTAATGGTTAACAAGGCTAGTTTAGGTGAGAAACCCTTTGATAATGGTTTTGACACTTTTGGTCATTGGATTTTGATTTCGTGAGTTGTATTGGAATCAGAATGGAGTAAATAATATATTGGCTTATTTCTAAGAAGAAAAATTCATTTTGATGGACGTCAAAAAAACCACACTTAAATTTGTTTTTTAATGAAAGTTCGGGTCTCGCTTTCGATGTTGCTTTACCCAAATTTGATTCTGTAAGTTCCCAGGTCATCTTTGATGTATATAACCCTAGTTTATCCATTGAAAATGAATTAACCTCTCAGAGACGTAGAAATATAAATCCACCAAAACATCCAATTGGCGTTTGAGGTGCTTAATATGGTTTCGTGGTCGGGAGGACCAATTTTCTGTCAATATGCATTCCAGATCCAACACAAGACCAATAGGTGTTGTGGTTAACCCATATGATTCTAGGAGACACTTTAAAAGTCATGGTTTAGTCATAAAATCAAGAAGCACAACATAAACAAGTTGGCACGATGTGCACGATGAAAACTATTGGCGACACAACAAACTTAACTACGACTGCAATATGAAGTGGGTTAGGTGAGATAGGAAATCAGTGACCAACTATCTAATTAGGCATGGAGAGCTTAGTTACTAGAAATGTGAGGAGAGTGACTGACGCGCGCAGCAAGAAAGATCCAAGTTGGAGGAGGATGAGATAGGTCTTAGGACGAAGGTAGGCCTTGCTAATTGGGTTAGCGTTGGTGAGAGGAAGAAGATTAGCATCGATGCGCTTAGCGACGACGAGGGGTTGACATATTTCCATTGGAACATCAAGGATGAGAGAGGGAGAACTCATCAACAAGCAGTGCATTGATGAGGGAGAGATGAACCTCGATGATATGTAGTATATTGAAGTGAAAGGGAGGGGCATTGTCGAAATGTGATGCATCGATGAAGGTGGAAAAATGTTAGCTGGTGAAAGGCATGTGCGAAACAAAGGTAATTGTGTGAACATTATCGATGTGTCGACGTTGATCACGTGAATTTCGTTGGCAATAAAGACATGTGTCAGAGAATTTTAGTGGAAACACATCGATGCATCAACAAAGTTCAGAAGAAAGTGGACTATGTATTGGAGAAGAAATCATTGCAATGCCAATGTAGAGGTGGAAGAAAGAATGTGTTCTTTGATATGCTATGTATTGGTGCAGGAAGAGGGAACTCGTCAAAGTGTAGATCGACGGATCGAAGGGATCTGAAGATAAAATGCAAACGGTAAAGTAGAAAGAGAGGAAGGAAAACATAAGCTTAACCATTTGCGAGAGAGAGAGAAGAAGCAAGGGTTCCAGTAGAAAAATTTAAAAGGGATCTCGATTTCTTGTCTTAGAGAGACGATAAGAAAAGAAAATTGAAAAAGTGTTATGCGTGCAAAATAGATCTTTAGAACAACACTTAAATTATATATAAGATATAACAAAATCAAATCATATATATTATTTTTTATAATCTCACTTACCTTTTTAATATAATATAATTATACAAGTTAATTAAAAATATTTAATATAAAATTGTTTTAATTTTTTGTACTTCCTCTAACAAATACAACAAGTTGTGACGCTTTATCCCCATAAGGAAGAAGACATTTCCTAAGGTTTAGATAGAGATAGTGGAGTGTTACGAGGGAAAAACTCTATATGGCCAAGGGTAAACCACAACAGACAGGTATGACTGCAAAAATCAACTCAATTCCATTGTATGTTATATAAACTAATGTGAAAGATAAGAAAGAGGCCTACCTCGATCCAACGTTTGATGATGTTCCACCATTGAGCACTTCGACCCAAAGCTTTATACCTGCAACAAGTTCTCAACAAACAAGCATAGAAAGTACATGGTGATAGTGTAAAGAGGTTAACACATTAGATAACATAATCCATTAATAAACATTACAAACATGCCCATGGATAATAATGATATATTTGCACGATACCAATAGGATGGGAAATGAGTGTTTCTATTAATAATTGATTAGCAGAAGTGACAACATTACAGACATTCGTGTCAATATGGTTTGAAACCAAGGAACCAAGTTCCTTCGAACTGGGCCTCCACCACTTCAATCATCCACCAAAGGTAAGCTCATAGGAGAGAGACAATGAGGTTCTCTCAACAATAGGGAAAGCGCTTGGGGGATGAACACTGTGTTCAGACTTGAGGGACAAAGGGATGCAGACTCAATATGAAGTAATTTCTCCAGAGTAACTTTTCTCTCAAAGTTGAATACTTTCTCCTTTTTTCCATAGCTCGGAATTGTGCTTTTATAGTCTTCAAAATGCAACTGGAGGGCCGAGTCGAAATGTTTCTAGTATGTGGAAGGCCAAGGATTAGAGATCTCCTGTCGTGACATGGAAACCTGACTCCATTTTTGTATTTTCTGGCACAAATATCGATGTACACAGGCTATAGTGGAGAAGCCTACATATACGCATGTTGTATAGCAGATAGGGCACGTATATGTGGAAAAATGTGTATTTGTTTCTCTGGATTCATCAAAAAGGGATGACAAGTCTTCATAGGGAAATGGAAAAAGGCCCTTTTTGCAAGATAGCAATGGTGGGGAAAATATTGTTATAAAATATGCCCCCTAATGTGTGAGATCAAAGGAGTATCTGTGATGGCCGAAATACATTATAAATAACCCAAGAGTGGAGTGGTAGAGAACCAGCTGGACGAACTCGATTTCTCATTACATTCTGTATTGATTTTGCATACATGGCTACCAGGAATACAATCTAGATCCATGTGGAAAATATACCGAATAAGTGTCTGTGGCCATGAATAGGAAAATACAAATGCGGTTATATGCCAAAAGTTGTCATAGTCACGAACAAGGCCTAGTGAAACTAGTCGAAAAATCCATCTGAAGATATCTGTATACCATGGAGTATAATCTGATCTCCCATGATCACTGAAGTCGAATAGGTGTTGGTCCAATGAAAGTGAAGCAACAACTCAGGAAATTTGTGACCACATAGTGATGTCTTCAAGTCTTCTACACTATCCGCCAAGGGTGCAAGTCTACATCATGTGAATACAGGAGTCGAGGTCAAACATAATGAGACATCGTTTGATCACCGGTCATTGAGGTATATCGTTAACAAATGCGAGACAACCTACCAATAATGAAAGTAGGTATCAAGGCACTGAGTACATTCCTATAAGTTTGAATAAAGGAGCCAATGTCGAACACTTGAGAAATCCATTGATCAGGAGACATTGATGTATTCCCATCTGTCAATGGCGAGAGAACCCGCCACTAATGACTGCAAGCCTCAAGGTACTCATAAAACTCTAGGTCTCGTATCTAGAATAAATGCGCTGGATTCGATGGAAAGAGACCCACTGAAAGGAGAGCATTAAGGAATCTCTCATCAGTCATCACGAGGAACAAAGCAGGAGCTTCATGATTTGGTGGAGATCGGATGAAGAACATGTTCATAAACCAACAACCCTATGCGTCTTTCGCGTGTACCAAATTCAAGTGGTATACGAAAAAGACCCTCCAAATAGCAGCCAATGATGAAAATTGCTAACAAAGGCGAAGAAACCACCAATAAGTCTAATGGAATCCAAGACATTGCATGAATCCCAAAGTGTGAATAGATGTTTTGCCATCAAACACAAGGGAAACCACCCAGTTAGCGACCAATGATGAAATTTAGATTGTTGGGTCAGGTGACCTACCGATGATGCAAGTAGGGCCAATGTGCATGATAATACCATAGTATCATGTGATTCTGAGACAAACTGAGGGTATGAATGACATGTAAATTCATGATTTATGAGGAGTGGCTGACACAGGTTGATATACTTCCTTTGAACAAGAGCATGAGACATATGGTGGACTCCGGTAGCATAGACTCAATGATGTGACTATTATATGTAGGAGGCATCAATAATATTCCCTATAGGGACTAGAAGAGTAACCAGTTGGTAGGGAAAACTATGTAACGAGATCAGTTTCCTAAGGCCATGCTAAACCCAAAATTATGATGACACAATGACTCAATAATTTTGTGCTATGTTCAAAGGCAACATGGCTGCTGCTAATTATAATATAGTACTCCCTTCCCGCCCATCTTTTTTTGTTTTTTCATAACAAATGAATGTTATGATACAGAGGAGGAAACAAGTGTCGCAAGTAAGCAAAACTAGTTCTAGCAATGGAATGTACCTATGCTCAATGCAAGGAAATGCATCCAGGAGATGGACACTTGGGGTGATGTTCCCTCCAAGGTATAGGGTGTCAAACTACGCAGGATATAAACAAGTCTCTGCTTGGTTGAGGATACAAAAACTGCTTAAGCAATGGTTTATAATGCAAAGCGAGAAACAGCTAAAGGCTCAATACTGCAAGCAAGGGCATGAGATGCAATCACAACTTAATGCCAAAAAATATCATTTTTTACGTCCTATAGTCTACTTGGTGTGAAAAAGGGGTAAACTTGTGACAAATAGACTTCTTTTCAAATCCATTCTACGAGTGCGAAAAAGACAAGTTCACTCGGTAATCATTTCTATTTTTGATAACAAGTCGGAAGAGAGATTAACTAAGACTCATGACCTTTCAAATCCAATTTAATGAGTGTGAAAGGGACAAATCACTTGGCAATCTTTTCATTTTTTAGACGAGTCATAAAAGAGCTTAACTAAGACTCGTTTTTGGGAGTTCATGGGGAATAAGGCCGCATGTGCATGAATCAGAAATGAGGCTCATCATAAAGTCATGTATTGAATTATAATGGACTCTCGGTCTTAAGGAAAAACTCGGCATGGGCACCAAATGACAAAGAGGATCTAACTAGGGTTCCCATGTTTGGTAAGTCTCTACCATTTATTAGCGACACTATTTATAGCAGACGGGAGGTTCTATGTCACAACAAATGGGTTTGTTCCTAAGGCGTAAAAAGCAATAGTCGAAGGATAATGAAAAAATGCACGATAGAGTGGATACCTATCCTATATGCTAGGTTATCAAAATAACTTCCCAAGGTGACGAACGACCAATCATGACATTGAAATCCGCAAGAAAACTGAGTCAAAACTACAAAAAACCAGCTCAAAACCACTCTTAAATTAGTCCATTAGGTGAAAAAATACAATGAAACTATATAAAGTGGGTAAAAATAGCTTATAAATAGTAATAAAATAAAAAATTACTGTATCATTTTTATTTTTACCCAAATAGTGCAATTTGGACCAAAATACCTCCAATATTCAAATGACGATTGTGGGAGACTTAGAAAATGAAATCACGAACCATCTAGATCAGGTAACTCTTCATTTCCTTCTCTTCAAATTCAGTGGATTACATTTTAAATTAGGTTTCATTTATTTAGTTTTTGAGGGCGTAAACTAGGATTTTCGGTATACGTGGGTTGTCTTTGTTGAGGTCACGTGTATGACGAGGTATATGCCCCTATGTGAACCACAGGGAGCATGTATTAATCCTTACACACAACTGTGTGCAAATAAATCCATGTATAGGTATGCAAATGGCCAAAAAGAGGGGTTCTAACTCAAAAATTGATTTGTTTTTTGCAGGATGGTCCTGGAATGGAGGGAGAGAGGGAAACAGTAGGTAGATGCAGATATGGATCGAGATCTAGTGGCTCAAGTGGCTCTAAAAAGATGTTTCTTGTATAAATTTTGGGCTCTCAAAGGAATGAGGGCCCAAGTGAGGTTGTTGGAGATGTTGGTGGGTTACTGGGACCCTGATAGCGAAAGATTTATCCTTGATGGAAAACCATTGAGGATTGAAGTAGAGGACATCTACTTCTTGATTGGTCTATCACGTCGAGGGGAGGTTGTGAAACTCAATTCATGTGGAATAGGGACTGGGATGAAGATCGAGGAGTATATCGATGCTCACTATGTAGCAGGGACTCCCAAGGTGGGAAGCCAAGTCCCCATCTGGGCAATAAGTAACCTCAGTTTGAAGATCATTGTGCTCATGCTTACCATGATCATAGGTTGGGCCTTGTTGCATCAAGCATCGAGACCGCTTATGTTTTACGTAGTAGAGTGTGCTAGACCCACTGTCTATGATTGGTGTACCTCACTGCTGGTCAATATGAAAAGCCAGTTGATAGAGTGAAAACAGGGGAGTAAGTGAAACTTTAGGTTTGCCTCTATTCTTTGCAGTTTATTTTTCGAGTGGGTTCCAGGTTTGGGACCTAGAGTGGATATCCTTCCTAGAGAACCATGTGATCTAGCAATGGCGTGGTGGATCGAGGTCATGAGACGACAAGGGGGAGGTAGGGTATCAACACCCTACAACGATAATTTTTTCTACTAGTGGCGGTGGCAATTCATTGCTATGGACGACTATCCCTATGTGGGGATCAATTTCAAAGGAGATCCAGATATGCCACTTTCACCAGGGGCTGCCTATGGTGATATTGATAATAATTTTTTAAATATTTCATTTTTTTTGTATTTTTGCATTTAAGGAAAAAAAAAAAAATATATATATATATATATATATATTATGGTGTTTAAATATTAACTAGACACTTGTGTAATCATAGACGTGGGTCCGCGACAACCAGAGGGATTTCTTTGACATAGACAAAGGAACCAGGGAGATGAGGCGGTGGGAGGAGAAGCGGAGAGAGTCCTACAAAACTTGCAGGGAAACCTGTCTCGTTTGAAACAAATGTTTCCTATGGTTCAAGTAGAGGATCTACCTGAACCCATGAAACGATAGGTGGTTGGTGTACCTAGAGCGTGGGTACGACTCTTCCGGCGTCTCAAAAATGTCATGGTTTTCTACCATGACACATATCCGGTGCCACAGGCGTAGATGTCATGGGATATGTATACCGTATGTATATGTGTATTGATGGTTTTAGCCCTAATTTTGTAATATAAACACCATATTTTGAAATATATAAAAAGGGATTTTCAGCTTTGCTTATATCTTACAATGTGTACATTGATTTAATGGTTTTCTTTGATTTATTAATGTGCCAAATGCCAATCTAAAATGTAATTAGCATAGGCATCGGATACATGATTATAACGCCTAGGAATGTGATAATATGTAATAAAATCAAATTGTCATTCTAAAAGACGTACCCGTAGGAATCGATGGAGTAAAGTAGGATCATGCATGTGGTAACAATCGTTCAAATGACATACTACTAACTGGGAATCCAGGCGAACTTATAAAAAGTGAATACCATGCGAGATAGCATCGCACAAAATTTCTATAATGATTGTATATTCGACCACATTATTCATGGATGGCCCTAGGCATACACCACCTAAAGAGACCAACATACCCTCGGTTGATTAAACCACCCAAGCAATGGAAGCTAAGTTCTATGTATGATGACTGGCTCCATCTACGAATCCTAGTTAGACCGAAGACTCTGTTGACATCTTCCAACAAAGGGAAAACTCGATAAGCAAGCTAAAGAAAAAAGGAAAGGGGGAAAGAGATGTATATACACTAAATTTATATTAGTATACAAAGAGTTATGCCCAATCTTAGGGCTCAAGCGTAGTACCTTTTCAAGTAGAGCCCATTTCTGGGCTCAACCAATTTATTCCCTTCATAATATTCTAACTCGTAGGCTCCTTTTTCTAGAACACATTGCACGATGTAAGGACTATGCCACATGGGTTTAAACTTGCCTGCCCCTAGTGGTTCTTTGGCTTGGTCATACAAGAGGACCAAGTCACCCTCAACATACAACCAGGGACAGACAGACTTGTCATACTGAACCTTGACACTTTTCTTGTTTGCCTCGATATCCATAAAGGCATCCCGATGTTTCTTGTCAAGACTCTCTAGGTGCACAAGGCGTCGCTCTAAGTCTGAAGTGTCAAGTAGGAGCTCGACTACCAACTTGAGAGAAGGGATTTTTCATTCAACAGGAAGGATCGACTCCACACCATGCACTAACTGAAAAGGGGAAAATACAGTTGCAGTCTTAACCGAGGTTCGGTATGCCCAAAGAGTGCGATATAGCATGATGTGCCAATTGGAATTACTTCGACTGATAGTTTTTTGCAAAATGGTCTTGAGAGACTTCTTTACGGCCTCTACTTGCCCATTTTCCTAGGGGTAATAAGGGGATGAATGACCCTTAAATCCTCTTGAGAGCTAGACCCTTAACTCTAAGACAGAAGGTGCTTAACATGGACACTGACTTCTTTTTAGATCTGATCAAGCTAATGAAAAAAAGAGAAGGAGGAAGGCATGTACCTTATGAGCGTCGTTTGTCCCTACAAGGTCCAGGATGAGCCTTGATCTTGAGCTCCTTGGTAGATCCTACAAGACAAACAAAAGTAAAAAATACTTCCTACTCTACTGAGATTATCTCAAACATAGATCCATCTAATGTAGACAAACTTATATGGAACAAGTACAAGTTTGAAAGAAACAGGCCAAGCATTAATTGTATTAATGAGAACAAAGTGTTACTTACAGCCATGGATGTGAGTGCAGCAACTTCATCAAGTTCTCCTCGTCCAAACCCTTTCTTAAACAATCCACACACAGAATGATGATGTTCCAAATGACATCTTCCTCATGAGATCATAAGTTAGATGCTCTAAACTCCTCTCCCTTCCCTCCTCCATGGAAATCCCTCATTATATAGGATTTGAAGGCTTAACCACCATGGAGAGGATCTCTCATCAGATCCACTAAGAAAGGGATCTCTAAGATATTTAGGGAGAAAATATCTCTTAAGGATTTTTGGGAGGAGATATCTCTCAAGGATTTTAAGGAAATATTTCAACCATCCATGAGATCCTCCACCTTCCTAAAAAATAGAAACCAAATGTGAGGTGGATTCTCACACTTAATTAATTTATTTTTCCATGAATATTAATAATAATTCATGTGCCTTGATTCTCACCTTAATCAATTTATTTTCGATGAATATTAATAATTCATGTGTACTTGGTATTTTGGCCTTCATGTAATATATCCCTCTCCCACATTGACTAGGGATTGTGACATGGGTTATTCCATGGTGTCAAGGTGTATGAGACACTTATAAGGGATTGTGACATAGGTTATTCCATGGTGTCAAGGTGTATGAGACACTTATATGACACTTTACAACACTTAGGGAGAGGTACCTAGGTGTGCAAATTTCATGTGTAACAGAATGCCCCCTAAAGTGTGAGGTTTGAAGAGAGAATGATGGCCGAAACACTTTACAAATCTTTAAAGCAAGGGTGTGGAATCAGAGAACCTGGTAGAAGATGCAAACAACCATCAAATAAATGTTATGACATGTTTCAAACCCAAGTTAGGTATACCTATGCTTGAGTGATAGAGACTTTCAAGGTATGGCCACCATAAATACACAAAGGATCCATAATTATATTGACAAAGAGATATAGCCATTGAATATACACTATGGATCTATACTCCCATGACCTGAACTGATCGTAGCCATGAATAATACACAGTGGATCTATGAGATGACAAGACATGGCCACGACCAATACAAAGTGGATCTATGTGACAGTATATGTGTCAATGTTTAAGAGAAACTCCGTTGCAACCTAGGCAAAGTACATATCAGAGTGATCGCTCAACCCAAGGTCTTCTTACCAATCTCGATGTTCAGTGCATAGGTTCAGCAGATTAATATGTGTGCAAAGACAAAGTGTTATGTTCAGGGCAACTCTAAGAGTTACTGGTAACGTTCTCAAAAAATGCTTCGCTTGCTTCCTTCAATTTTTCCCCCATCCAGATAGATGAGTACCTAGTTTGGAGGGTAACACATGCTCGACATAACTCACCTTCAGTAAGTTCCTCTTCCTTTGTTTAAAAAATTGGAAGAATTAATATTTCAGTCCCGTATGGGCCCTTCAATGTATGATTGTTTAACGAGTCCAGAGAAGGTAAACTCCGTGATTTTTCATATTTAGAGAGTCTGAAAACAACTTAAAGGTGACTCCAATGTTGTCCTTTTTCGTAACGTTAGTCTCACGAGGCCGAAAAAGAGACAAATTATCACTCAAAAGACGTCCTTTCAAACCTTTTAATGAGTGGGAAAGGAAGCAAGATCACTCGACAATCTTTTCATGTTTAGAGATTCTGAAAAAGAGCTTAAAGACGACTCCAGGGGGTTCTTTTTTCGTGTATCCATATAGGTCCGAAAAAGAGATAAAAATTTACCCGGATGCATTCTCATGTATTTACAAGCACAAGAAAGAACAATGTCTAAGCTCGGTATGCCCCCAAATTGAAATCTAGTGGCTTGACTCCAGAATGATCATCAAAGGCTGGAGATATGCCCCCAAGCTTCAATTCATTCACTGACTTTGAGGTTGTCACCAATTTCTGTGCTAGATGGAGAAAAAGGATACAGGTGGATGAAATGAAGGTTCAAAAACGATACCTAACAAAAGACTCAACTCGAGATCTACTAGATCTGGCGAAAGACTCAACGTGAAGGGAAAGGTGATTGTTTCATCTTTTAACAAGCTTGACACAGGAAAAGAACTATACTCAAGGTTCTAGGTTCGATCCCCAGATTCTTGTTTCATTTTTTAATGAGCTTGCTACAGAGAAGTAAACTATGCTCAAGACCTCTATTTCATTTTTAACGAGCTTGCTACAGAGAGGAAAAACTATGCTCATGGTCTCTTCTTGATCATGGCTTCCAAGAGGATAATGCTCTGGAAGGACACCATGTCAAGGGACAAAACTCGGTCGTGGCTTCCAAGAGATCTTCACTGGATGGAAGAAAAACTCGCTGGAAGGAACACATGTCGAGGGTCTCGATAGGGATTAGGAGATCAGGCTCCAATAGCCCTACCGAAGAGATCACCATGTCAACCACTAGATCTAAATCATCGGAAGTTGAAGTCATGGGAGACAATGCCACATAATTAACATGTGGCAAGGGCGATACTGTCTGCATATAAGAACTATTTAGGGAGGTAATCCAATTAGGACTGATGAATGAAAGTTGATCAATATTCACAATTATTCTATCGTGAGGGAAAGATAGCATGCGGAAAAGAGTGGATACAATAGCTTTCATGGCATAGACATAATCCCGCCTAAGGAGTAATGTGAAATCCAAGGGGTCTCGGACTACCATGACATCAATAAAGAGAGTTTTCCCTCCCAAAGTTATAGGAAGTTGAGGAAAGGTCCCTAATGGTTGGTTGGTTCTTCTGTTAAAAGCTAACAGATTTTGTGTAACCGGCACAAGATGAGGACAACCCAAAGCGTGCCAAGCAACATAGGACAAAATACTAACGGATGCACCTTCATCTATCAACGTTTGAGGAACTTCCCAGCCACAAACTTGTACTGTAATATGGAAAGGAATGTGAGAGGGAAGACGACGTCCAGTTATCACACCCCAATAAAAAGGATGGCCTCATTACTTGGAGTGGGTTTCGCAAGAGAATGAGGAATTCCCCCCGGCACAGTAGATTATGTATCAACGAGAAAAATGTGGGCAGTATCTGGTTTACTCTCTAGAGGGAGAGTAGGATCGACCAATGATGGACTTTGATCGACCAATGGTGGACTTGGATCAACCACTTTGGCACTCTTCAGAGGAAGAGTGGGATTGACTGATGATGTAACCATAGAAACCACTTTGGTATTTGTTGAGGGGCGAAATTAACTGCTTGTCAACTGGAGGAGTGAATCCAGTACTGGGTTGTCTAAATAACCCAAGCCATTTGGATTAATCCACTTTGACGGGTTTAGAGGCTCCGTTAGCTGATCTAATTCCTAGGAAAGTGAAAGAAAAACTAAGCTAAAGAAACTAATCTAAGTGAAAAACAACTACTGCAACCTATATACAAATCTAATATATATTTACAGTTTTACTAGCTAACAAAATAATAGTTCTACTTATTAAATATACAATGCACAGATATATTTATATTTCTATTATATGTACATTCTTCACAAATTGCAAATTTTTAATCGAAAACCTGCGAAAATCATGTATGAATTGACAGTAAAAGCTATAGTTCAGTATTTTTGATTTTTTATAACTTTTATAAACAGGAAAAGAAATGACAAATATCTAACTAAGAAATAAAAATAACAATCTGTATTATATATATATCTAAACTATAGAGAATTCTTATATTAACTAAACTATTAAAATAAAATAGCAAACTGACCTGAAATTATCATCTCCTACTTGTCCTATACATAGGCATCTGTGTTCACTATTCGATGAGGCCAACCCGCACTGGATTTTTCAATACTTCGCATAAACACGAAGCAACAACGATTTTGAATGCTAACGATAGAATAGGTAAAGGATGTAGAAACAACAATTTTATAGTTTACAAATAATTACATCAAGATAAATCTCACTGCAAAGATTTGTATATAATTGCTCATTTAACAAAGAAGATTAACCTTCTGTTCATTAAATTAAAACGGGATAATTTTTTTATGTAAAATGAGAGACATCAAATATGGACACTATTTAAATCGCATCACATCAAGCTGTAACAAATTATGATATCTAAAGTAGTCAATAATTTGATTACAAATTGAAATGAACAAAACCTGAAATAAAAGTATGATATATTGAAGCTAAAGCCATACAAACATCCACTTTCATTCCAGTCTGAAAAATCATCAATCCATAGTCTCTGCTCCTAAGCAACGATGGTTTGTTTACAAAAATAATAGATATATAAAGGCCACAGGATGAAAACATTCCTTGTGGAAATTATCAAAACTGTTGCAAAAATTATGGGAACAATCTCTCAAATTCCTATTTCTATCTAAGACTAACAACCTAATCCAAAACTCTGTAAAAAAAACATGTTCAAAGATGCCATTATCGATCCAATTTTCTTAGAAATTCATGTGTACCTGTAAATGCACAAAAATACACGATTTCAGATTGTGTTTAGTTGTAAAATAACAAAAAATTCAAATTTGTATGACTAGCTACAGAATCTCATGATTCTGTAGCTAGTTATTATTTACAAACAGAATCGTATTATATCCATTCAATCATAACAGAAATAGATGCGATTGAGCAAACAAATCCTTTATGTTAATTCAAAGCAAACAAAATCATTTTGAAATCATTCTTGAAATACCATACCTCGGTTTCAGGGATTCAATTCGATCAGGCTATTTTTTAATTAACAATGGCAGTGGTCGCCTCTACATTTTTGAAAACAACAGAGCATGTTCTCTTCTGCCTTTCATCATTAGCTAACAACATGTCGTTTTCTTTGGTTAGCACATTTACTCAGTCCTCCAAAGACTTGATTTGGGATTGGAGCAAAGGGACATTTGAATAATATAGGTCGAGCCACGACTTGCATTCATTGCACTGTGGTTGATCAGGCCATGTAATTACAGGTGAAGAATCTCTTAATTTGCTAGCAGTTCCACTATCGAGTTTGATCCCGGGGAAGTTGGGGTCATCTCTAAGGGACGGCGGAAGGTTCGTCACGTAGTCATAGGGATTGACTAAACAAAGGCCATGTGAGTATGGATACTCCTCGGTTAGAAACCGCTCAATTTCGGAATCAGAATCTTCCCTCAACAAAATTGGTTTCTGATCTATGTTTTGTTTTGTTTTATTGCGAGCGCACCTTGATACCCAGCTTGCGACCTTCTTACCCTTGCAATTGACATCATTGTTAACCTTACCCTTTTTCTTTGCAGACCTCTTAATAGGCCTAGCACTGTTTTTTAGACATGAGTCAGGTAGTGTGTCAGGTAGGTTATCGTTCGGGTAGGTCGAGGGTTCAACAGAGGGAAAGAGCGTAGGAGGGGGAATGACAGGCCTGACAAGGGTTTTTGTAACCATGGTTTTGTCAAATTTTCCAATTTCAGGACTGGCAAAGCCATTTCTCAACAAGAAAGCTTCCTAACAGTCGCCACTCAACCTCAAATGATGGACTATAATAATTTTAATTAAATAGTGGTGGAAGAGGCTGGAGTCAGCTTTCTCACTCTTGAAACGTTTAGCCATTTTATACAAACTCCAAAGGAGGAAATGTGGCATATTTAAAGGAAAATCTATGAAACTCATGAGCAGTCGTAGGTGGTATAGGAAAACTAAACTGTATCTACCCTCGCATGTAATGAATTGCTTGACAATGGCCAACAAATCATGGCACCTAGGCTTAAGAGCTGTAACTGGCATACCTTTGTCGCAACTGTTGATTTTCTTTGAGGTAAACAGGAGTGGCCATGGTACTTCATCAACCTTCGAATTTTTAAACAATTTTTTCCCTTCGGCTGGCAGACCAGTGGCTAAGCTGAGGAAATTCTCGTTCAATTCGAGTTGGATGTCCCCAAATTTGGCCCTGCATCCATCGAATGTAAGTGCAAATGGCTAAGTGACTGCGAGGTTGAAACCCTCGAACTTCTCAATAAAAACCAACCAACCATTCCTCTCTAGGTCCTCTCGGGCATTATCAAATAACAACAAAGTTTGGACGCCGTTGGGTTCGATTCGCACTACAGGAGCCATAGAAAATAGCACAAGATCAACAGGGTAATTGGCGAGGGGGTTTAACAGGGTAGACACTGAACCATTTTCCCATAGGTTTCCCAAAACAAACAAAGGCATCCCGAAATGCACGACAGAGCGTTAATGCTTATGTGTGCGAGGGTGGTGAAGTAAATTGAGACTATGAAACAATATCATGTCGGGTTTGTACAACCAACAACGCCTATTCGAATCATAACAGTGCATATCCCAAAAATATTTTAATCAAATGAATTATCACATAACCATTGAAAACCATGGTATTCATAACCAAAAATCGATCTGAATGTTAAATAAACAATGTCATTTGCACAATTTTGAAAGAAACACCAATATGTCGAACATTGCACCAACGATTTGACCCAAAATTAATGTGTTCAATAAAACCATTGCATCAATGATTTGATCAAAGACACCAAAATATCAAATAACCATTGCATCAATGAATTTATAAATCGAAACCATATTGACAATGGTCAAATGCAAAGTGAGTGGTGGTTTGATACATATGAAATCAAGGTGTTTTTGAGACCAAGTAGTGGTAACCAGGTTCAAGTAGTTTCATGATAAACCAAATGATCATTTTAATGCAATCAACATAAATATGAACTGTAGGTTTTCATGCTTGCAGTCATAAAAATGAAAACTAAAAGCAGGTATGTGAAAGCGAAAGATAATAGTGTCGTTTTTTTTTTAAATTGCGACAAGTATTGAGGGTTCACAACCCTTGTGTAGGCAGCTTGTAAGGAAAATATAGGAATGAAAATGGCTGCCAACAATGGCGACACACTGGTAGAAGAAGTTATCTCTACCAAACGAACAAATCCAGATCAGGATAATGAGAATAATTCTAACTCAAAAATAACCAGAAAATTGTTTAAACATCGTCATCAATCATAAAAATTCCAGCTGGTTATTTTAAAAGATGAAAACTGATAACAGTCTTAATAAAAGCGAGCCACAATATTAAGGATAAAATCTCCAATACTGTTGACAGAGCCACTGCTGCCAGCAGGCGTCCATAGCCTCGACAGGGTTTCCATTTAACCCACTTGATATCTGTATCCTGCCAGGAAGTTCCAGATCAGAATGAAGGACATTTAAGGTCAAAAGATTACAAATCTGAGAATTTTCATATACCCAACATTGCTTCGCTGCCAGTGGGCCTGTTTAGTACCCCAGCGAAGTTATCTTGGTGTCATGCATGCATTTACCCACTGCCAGTAGACCTGTTCAGTATCCCGGTGGGTTTACAAGCACTTCCCACAGCTCTTTAATGATTTATTTGGTTTTTAAAGATATATAATTGAGCGGGGTGACACTGAAGATTATGATATTTTGGACATATTTTAATAAATTACAGACCTTGAGAAAAATTTTTAAACTATCCTTCTTTAAGATCTAGAGATAGTTTGTTAATAAACCGACCTTCGGAGGTAGGGAGACATCTTCTAAGTTGTTCCCTTAAGGAATAGGGACAACGTAAGAAGAAAATGGATGATCGTGACAGGCTTCAATTACAGATTGAAATCAATAAACTCCTTTCAAACAACAGGCTTTCTTTAACATGGCTGTAAATTTCAGAAGCATATCATAATTGATGTTTAGGCAATCTTTCAGCAGTCATTTCAGAGGAAAAAAATTTCTGTTCTCTTAATCTAAACAGTTAATGATGCAAGCATATGTATTTCAAAAGTAAAAAATGATAAGCGTAAGGGAGAAATCAAAACTACAACAACAAAAGAAAATGAAAAGAAACAAAGGAAAAATATTTACAGAGTGTACACAGGGTTGTCAACAAGGGAAATACCTTTTTAGAGCTTGGCCATTCACCAGATAGGTGTCTGGATGTCCCTCTAAACTCTGTAATCTGAAAGAGTTGGGACCCAATTTCTCAGCAATCAAAAATGGTCCTAGCCATAAGTTCTGAAACTTCGTATGCTCTCCCTTTCCCTCATGTGGTTTGTCCCATTTTCGGACAAGGTCACCTACTTTAAAGTTTCTGTCAGAGGTAGAGTTGGATTCAAACCATATTTTAACCACAAGTTGATGTTGATCCAACTTCTGTAGCCCTCACTTCCTCTAGTTTTAATAATGCGTTAATTCGATTCTCCAAAGGGGGGAAGTTCTCTTCCTGTATTTTCTGTGATAGCTGCAGTGAGGGAAGAAGAATATGTGGTGGAAGAATTGCTTCTCTGCCATAAACGAGAAAGAAGGGAGAGTTACCCACAACAGTTTTCAGAGTTACTCTATCAACCCAGATTGCGTTTAACAATGCATTATGCCAATTTTTGTGATTTTCAGATACCGTTCTCTTGATGATTTTAATCAGATTCTTATTAGTTGATTCTGCCAATCCATTGCCCTGAGGGTAATAGCTGGAAGAATATTTTAATTTAATTCCTTTTTCTAGAGTGAACTCACTCATCTCAAGAGACGAAAAATAAGAAGCGTTATTGAATACTAAACAGTCAGGGATACCAAAACGAGTAATAATATTTGAATTTAAAAAGGCAATTACCTGACTAGTATTTACAGCTTTTAATGGGGCAGCTTCAAACCACCTGGTGAAGTAATCTGTGGTTGTTATGATAAACTTTTGCTACTGTGAGGATGGTGGATTGATTGGACCTATAATATCAAGACCCCACTGCTGAAAAGGGGAGTCTACTGAAACAGGCTGCAAAGGGAAGGTTGGTTTCTGTATCTGCCCGGATGCTTTTTGACAAATAGTACACTTGCGACACAAGGCATGAGCATCTCTAAAAAGTGTAGGCCAGTAATAACCTACTCTTAATAATTTATGGGCAGTGGTATCCCCACAAAAATGCCCACTAGCTTCTTCTGTGTGCAATTCTAATAAGACTTTTTTGCTTCATCTTTCTCAAGACAGCGCATTAGTACTCCATCAAAATTTTGACGAAACAGAATACCATTAATCAAATGAAAGGAGGAAGATTTTAATCTTAACGCTCTTCTTTTAGTGGGATCCAAGTGACGGGGGGCTGACCCATGTTCAAGACAAAATTTTATATCGTCATACCAAGGACTGGCAGAGTTTTGTGCACAACAGATTGAATTTTGGTTGTGTTATCCTGGGTTTGACACATCATTTTCTTCTTGTTGTCCTGCCGCTGAGTTAGCGACTAACTTGCATAGCCCTTGGCCTCTCACTATTTGTGCTGGGGTAATTTCTATGTCATACTCTTGTAAGGAGGTGACCCAGTTCGCCCTCTTTTCGCCTAGTTCTTTCTGCACTAACAGATTTCTGACGGCCGGGTAAGGGACAATAATTTTCGTCCTAGATTTCAAAAGATAAAATTGTAAGTTCTTTGCTGCTTTAAAAATAGCATAGGCTTGCTGATATACCGCTAGGTAATTAAGTTTTGCGCCTTTGAAAGCAGAGCTCATAAAGGCAATTGGGACTACATTATTTTCAGCGTTCTTTTGAGTTAGGATAGCAACGTAGGAGCAGTCAAAAGCAAATGTGTAGAGCGTGAAGTCTTGTGAAAATTTGGGGCTCATGAGAGAAGGAGAGTCTATTATGGCCTTTTTTATTGAATTAAAAGCTTGGTTTTCTAAGGGTACCCAATGATATTGTGCATCCTTTTTTATTAAGTTCTGTAAAGGTCTCACCATTTCTGAGAAGCTGGGGACGAATCTCCTGACAAAGTTTATCTGGCTTAAGAAAGACTACATAGACTTTTTTGACGAGAGAGGGGGGAGTTTCAAGATGACTTGAGTCCTTTCAGGGTCGATAATCATCCCTTTGCTTGATACAATAAATACTAAGAGCTTACCTTGTTCTACTGTGAAGATAGATTTTTTAGGATTCAAGGAAATGTTGTACTTACGACATCGCTGTAGAACGGATCTCAAATGAGCTAGATGATCATCTTTGTTTTTCGAGAATACAGTAACATCATCTAGGTAAACTACGATAGATTGATTGATTAAGCCTTGGAAAGAGATGTCCATCGCTCTTTGGAAAGTGGCACCAACATTAATGAGTCCAAAGGGAATTTCCTATAAGCAGAGGTGCCCCATGGAGTGCGGAAGGTAGTTTTAAGTTGGTATGGAGGAGACATCAGGACTTGGTTATACCCTGAAAAACCATCCAATAAGGATAATCTTTCAGAACCATATACCTGTTGAAGGATCTGTTCCATGGGTGGGATAGGGTAGTTGTCTTTATCAGACGCTCGATTAAGGTTTCAAAAATCGATGCATAGTCGGATTTCACCACTCTTCTTCCGGACAGGGACCAGATTAGAGACCCATTGTCTGTGCCTAACTGGGAAAATTATCTTAGCATTCAGGAGTTTATTTAATTCTTTTTTGACGGTCGGTTCGAGTTTAGGGTGCATTTTTCTTAACTTTTGTTGAAATGGAAAGGTTTGGGGTTTCATAGGAATGATGTGTTGTATCATGTTAGGATCAAAGGTTTTTAGGTCATCATACGTCCATGAAAAAACATCTTTGAATTCCTTAAACAATTTAATAAACACAGCTTTCTCTTGTTCAGAACACCCCACCCCTAAATTAATGCATTGTGGATTATCATTAGTTCCCAAGTTTACTTTTTCATACGATAAAGAGGAACTATTTGTTTTACAATTGACCGATTTTTTGAATTTGTCTTGAAGATCATAAAATTTCTCTAATCTAACTACAGATTTAGGGATAGAATTTACCATGTCCGATGAAGATTCAGGAGATGTCAAATCTGGTATTACCATGAAATCGCGAAGATTCTCGTCATGAGTGCATTCGTCGATTATGGTGCCTTGGAAATTTTCTTCCATATGTTGGAAACTAATAATTTGTTGATCATCGTCAAAGACTCTCCAATTCGTGATGTTGTCAGGAATGGATGGCCTGAACAACAGTTCGACGGAGAATGCATTCGGGGACAAGCCTTCTGCAGGAAAGAGTTTCGAAGCTACGTTAGCTAACAAATTGGCTTCCGAATTATTCAATCTAAGAATAGAATTTATGTTAAAAGCAGAAAACTTATTCATCAAATTCCATACCTCATATTGGTAGCTTTTAAAATGCGGAGACACACAATGGATAGAATCTCTTACCTGTCTAACCACGATTTTTGAATCACTAAAGACAGTCAAATTTTGAATGTTCATATCTAATGTTTTTCTGAGGCCTTGCAATAAAGCCTCATATTTTGTTGTGTTGTTTGTACATTCAAACTCTAACATGCATGCAATAAGGGTTTTGTTACCTATTGGATCAATAATAATGCAGCCCGCACCTGCTCCTTCCTTGGACTTTGACCCGTCAAAGTAAAGAGACCATATTTGATTTTTGTCGAGTGCATGAGACCATTGGGTAGAAATTGTTGGCTGCATATATGCCACAATCTCGGACTGTTGTTTCAGGTTAGTGATAGCGGAAGTCTTGGCCATGAAATTGCCAAAAAAGGTATCCATCCCTTGTATTTTGGGTGAATTGGCAGAAGGTGTAAATGGTTCATTGGGATCATTTAAATCTGTCACTGTGAACTTTAGGTCACGTTCACGATTTACCTTGATTTTGTTGGGCTTTCCGTTCTCAGGCAGCCACAAGTGAGACCAATCTGTCGCGAAATAGCCATGTAGCTGCTCTTACCAGTCTCTGCTTAAAAACAAACCATAAACTTCTGGAATATCCACAACAATAATATCAATCACTTGATGAACTTTGGGGTTAGACGATAATCTTATAAGCACATTCCTTAATTTGCCTATAACCTTAACACTAGTTCGATCAAGTTGGATGATCTTTAAGGTGGATGGTTCAACTTCAGCATTAATCTTCTGACACACGGACCATGGCATTACATTGGATGACGCTCTTGAGTCTACCATACAATTGTGCACGTTCCTATTAAAGATTTCAAAAGTTAACAAAAATGGAGGTACATTTCTGCAAGTACTAATGGTGGAATCTTGTGGCTTTTTACTCGTAGCCTCTAAAACTAATTTATCTACATTTGTTACATTATTTACATGAAGGTCCTTTTTCTCATGAGGATCAGAATTATTCTTAGTAGAGGCCTTCTGAGGAACTTTTGGGTTATTCTGAAAAACTTTGTTACTACTTGGATTACCGTTTTTGCTATTCTCTACGATATTCTGTAACATTTTTTGTAGCAGAAACGGAAATTTCAATCATTCGTAAACAGAAATGTTAGCCCTTAACTTTTTTAGATCTTCAACTAAATCATAATCTAAGCTTGGGTTCGCATAATTCTGTTTAGTCTCAGCTGGTTTAGACTGTTTTGGGGGCAAAGTCGTGGTGTTTTCAGAAGAAGGTTTGTTTGTTGTCTTACTCCTAGTATTGTATGGATGTACTGTCTCGAAATTAGCTTGAAAAATTCTATCCGAGAAGTGTCCAAAAATGTTCGGAGAAGATTCATCTTCTTCAACTGTCTCTTGTTCAACTACTTCCTCAGGAATCTCAGGAGGCATCAAGTTATCCTAGGTTTCTAGAATTGTTTGAATAGCGAATTGCAAGCTTTCTAGATTTAAGCCTTCGGTATTTGAATTAGGTCGGTTGGTGGGAAAAGGCTTCCTAAACGGGGGTTTGTAAGGCCCTTTTCTCGAAGAAGCTTCTTCGGCCATCCTTTTCAAAATCTATAACTTGATTTGACAGTTTTTGAACGACTTTTGTTAAGTTTTCTAAATATGAGCTTTCAGGTTGTGTTTTATTTTGGGCAGGCCTAGGGAGGATTTTGATTTTCTTTTTGGAAGATGAACTAGTCTCTATTTCGTTGCTAGTAGTGTCTTTTAAGATGAGGATGTCTTTCTCAATCTGCTGGCCTCTTTGAAGGCCTCTAACAACGTGGCTTTCTTGGATCTCTTTACCCAAATGGATATACTTTGATGTAAGGATTTCGTGTAATATGCTATGATAAGATTCTCAGTAGGCATCAAATCCATAGGGATTCGGTTCTTTAGTGTTAAGAATATTTGGTTAAAGTCTTTGATTTTCTCTTTGGGGTTCATTCTTAAACTAGAAAGCTCCATGACTAGAACTTCTGGGGACTCATCGTCTCCAAACTTCTCAAGAAAGCATGATTCAAACTTCTCCCATGACATGATGGTATGGGGATACTGGGCAAAGTACCAGGTAGAGGCATTGCCTTCGAAAGTATAGGGGAATAATCTACAGACTACGTCTTCATGCTCGACATTACAGAGTCTAATGGATAACATAAACTTTTTGATGTGATTTTCAGCTATCTGTTTAGAGTCCGGGTCGAACTTGGGGAGCCACTTCTCTGGATGTTTGGGCAAGGGATGTTGAGGCCTGGGTATGGTTATTGCATCTTGGTC
>SNQJ01S0128064.1:0-12167 GCA_010110895.2 Picea sitchensis
ACTGGAAGAAAGGAAGACAATAGATACACACCTTCATCATGATAATGCAGTCCTTCAAGCAAAGGTTAAATCCCTTCAATGGTTGGTCAATGAAATGACCAAATCTAACCGCAGCCTCAGAGCACAACTGAAGAAACACAAGAGGCATAAGGCAAAGCCTTCACAACAAGAAGGAAAATATTCCAACACTAAAAAATGATGGGTGTTGTATATGTACTAAAAACACACTAAAAACCCTTAATTAATTTGTCAACCTGGGGTAAGTAAACTTAGAGTTGTAGCAAAATATATGCCAAAGGTAGAAGGGATGGTAGTAGTATAATCTAACTAAGGAAGTGGCTATCTAAAGGCTAATCTATTCAAGCAAAGCTATCTAATGAGCAAACCCTACTAAGCAACTTGAAACTATGCAACCTAAGTACTTTTGGACCAAGGATCGATGGATAGTTATAAGAAAAACAAGTAAAAACCCTACTTGAAGAAAACTAGTTCATAATAATAATCAAAAGAAACTATTATGCATAACAATAAGCAAATAACAAAATCAAATTACTTTAACTTTCCAACCTAAATTCAATGAGCAACTATCCTATGAAAGCAAGTAAATAAACAAGCAAGCAACTATTCTACCAAAGCAAGTAAGCAAAACAAGTAGCTAACCTATTAAAGCAAGTAAACAAGTAAGAAAAACAACTAACCAACCTATCAAAGAAAGTAAACAACTAACTACCCTAAGACAACTTCTATTGCAAGTAATCTAATAAAAAATTCTCATTGAACAACTATCTAGCCTAAGAGGCAAGTGGACTATATTCTTAATTTGAATTTCAAAACTATTTCTAATTCATAAAAGGAAATCTATTTAACTGAAAGAAAGAAAGATTAACCACTAACCTTTAATCTATGATAAGCAAACTGCTCTTTAATCTACCAAAGAAAAAAACTATCTATCCTACAACAATAATAAAACTATCTTCCAAGCTATGAAAGCAAGAAAACTATATCTTCTGATCTAGGAAAGCAAGAAACTACCTTTTAACCTATGAAAGCAAGAAAACTATCTTTTAACCTATGAAAAACTCAAATATAGTGTTGGTGGTTGTGTGAATGTCTTCAGTGTCATATAATATCTCGATGGCACTTGACAACAAAGGATAATTCAAGCAGTATAAGCTCAACACTCATCTCAATAGCAAAGTGAAAGGCATGGATTAAACAATCCAATGAGAATTTAGCCATTATGGAAACAATGCTAATTACCCTGCATGTTCATTTATTAACCATCAACAATATAACAAGATCATCATTGTACTTCTATACTATGTAAACAAACTTCATAATTAAATTCAATCATTAAATAAGAAATATAATTGCAATCTAATTATAGGAAAGAAAATACATAAAATGAAACTATGCTATATCTATCTTAACAATTCAAGCTGCAATAAGGAAAATGCTTAAGAACAAAAATTAAAACATGACATTAAAAAGTAAACTAACAAATACATTAACCAACAACTAATTAAGCAAGATCTATGTAAAAATGGAATAAGCAATCTATAATTAAAAACTTAATCTAACCCTATCCATCCTACAAATCCTTGTTAAAGAAAACATGAAATAAAACTCTGTTCTATTCTATTTCAAACTCTGTTTTAAATTTAATTCTAACAGCATAAAATAAAACATAGTCTAATATCTAATTGCACACGGGGTTAGTCTATGAATTTGCAAATTCGTTCCTAACTACAAGATCAATGCATGCTAACACAATCTTTCATACTAACCTGCAAAAGAGAGTTAAAGCAATTAAACTACAACAACAAACTAATTAACAAAATGATAATGCATGTACATAAAATAAAGAGAATAACTAAACTATAAAATGCATAAACAACATAAAGAACAGTTACCAGACTGCTGGTGCCCCCCCCAGCAAGTCGTGGTCACCTCCTAAAAGCACACCATGAGCTCAACAATTTGATTTCACCATAAAAACTCAAAAACACAGTTTCTATATAATTTGGCAGCGAAAAATAGCAAAACAGAGTAAAATCATGTTTTTCCTATCACACTGGTTCTTCTACTTCCTGAACAATTATCTGACCACCATGGTGGTATTTATATGTTTATAGACCAAGTGGTCGACCACAGGAGGGTCGAACCACTTCTAAATTCGACAATGTACATTAAATGATTCCCTAACTACTGAAATGGAATGGGCCAATAATCGCCCTATTTAACAACTTAAACTGAGTTGTCAAAGGTTCAATAGTTGGAGGGGGCAAGCATGAGAAAAACCCATGTTCCTTATTCGCCCACCACTGGCCGCCAATACCATAACCGCCAATTCTCCCACCGTTTTTGTGCAGGATGTCGTGTTGGACGCAGTGCCAGATCGAGTACTAGAAGGAGTGCCAGACTGAGTGCCGAAAGCAGAAACGTGATGCGTTTTTTCCCTGTAACACCAAAAAACATGAATTAGATCCTTGGGAGCATAAAAACGTGATGAATTATACTCAATATCAACATTAAACAAGAATCATACGTACCTGGTGTAGATCATACCATTTTAGCATAAAATTCTTCAAAAATCTTCTTCAAAACATGAAAAACACATATGTATATTCGACAAAAGTGTCTAATAATGGTCACAAAATTGATCATATCTCGGGCCCAACAGGCTTGTAGTTGGAAAAATATAAAATCCAATCACGAACCTTTTAGATGCTCACTCAAGGATCCCGAGGACAATGAAATGTCTCTCATAAGAAACTAATAGGACCCGTAAAAAAGAATTAATACAAAATGCTTACTGAAGTGGAGCATGTGTGGGCAATGTTTTGCATGCTTAGGTAGAATAGCCACAAACTGTCTTCAACTTGGGGAAGCATAATGTGACCAGGGTATAGTCAAGGTGGGCATTTTTTTTCATGCTTATGTAGAAGCCCCACCCTGGAAAATTTTTAAAAGAACAAAAGGAAATAAATGGGCTTGGAAAAAGGTTGTATTGAAAATGAAGGTGCAACACACCCTCCACAAAGGCACCCATAAATGAGACATTACAATCCATTGTATGTAATGAAACCCATGCCCAAAAGTATTGCCCCCATCCATGTCACTTTGTCCACATGACCTAGAGAGGGGTCCACTTGGGAAACACTCATAAACTTGAAGTATGATTCACCCAATAGATCTCTTTGTAAACCCTCCCATACATAAACTTGGAAAATTGCATAGGGTATTTGAGCACTTGTTTATTTTTATAAGGTGGTTTTGATGTACATGCTTGGATGGCTCTTTTACTGACTTTATTTACTTATCATCATGCATTTGAATTGATATCCTTGGAGGGCGTATTCATTGTCTTTGTAGGATCTAGTTGGTGGACAGATTTGGAAGAACAAGCCTAGCTTGGGCTTCCTTGGGGCTTGAAGCCCACATGTCGAATACCATGGACCACACATCAGATGATGATGGTTATCCTTTGGAGGCTTGAGATACACCTTGGAGGATCTATCCTAGCCCATTTCTAGCCCAACGTCTTGCTATAGAGGCCAAAATGTCACACTTGAGGAGCTTGACGCCACCCTAGGGCTAGGATTTTGGTGGTGGAGTTATTGATGATGGACACTTGGCACGTTCTAATAGGAGGAGGCATGGATTGAAGGATAAAACCATAGAGCATGAGAGGGAGGCCCTATAAGGGCCAATGAATTCCATCCTCAACTCCAACAACTTGCAAAAAGTGTCAAAATGTCACCCTAGAAGAGGGATGATGTCACATTAGGGTTTCTTAGGTGCATTTTTTATAATTAAATTTGAATTTAAATGATGTAAAGGGGAAACATAAGGGTTGTTGACCCCTTTATTTTTGGTCACCCTAAAATTAATTCGACAAACACTTTTAGGAGGATTTGTATAAATAGAGATCAAACTCTTGCCATTTTAATATAGCTCTCCCATTGTGAGAAAACTATTATGGCTGAAATTTGCACCCTACTTGGGCAATTTGGATATCTCTATCTTGTGCAAATGATTGTTGGTGATATCTCTTGATTAAATTTTGAGCTAAGGTGGTGTGCACCTCTTGGAGACTTCTTATAATTCTTGTGGATGGACATTACTTGGTAAACTAGGGTTTGGTCTTTGCTATTGTGGAATTGGTAAGGAAATTTCTGCATTTGTTGGTGTTTTCTACTAGTTTCATTGACATTATTGTCTTTAACCCTTGGAGTATAATATGATACACCCTCCACCAATGTTACACATTATTTTTGTCACCCCTATGATTTTTAATGATGTACACCTATCCTTTGTCCTTAGAAGGATTAGTTGCCTTAATCCTTGAAGAAGAATGAAGACAAACTTTATGAGAGACATGAAATTATCTTTTCCTTTATGAAAAACCTTGTAAAGAAGGATTGTCACACCTTGCTCAGTGTTAAGGGTGCGACGATCTAGGAACGACGCAGGTTGCAACACAGTTTCCTACGACATTGTCACAGTTTTCTTAGTGTTAAGGGTGCGATGATCGCCCATACGAAGAAAAAGAGAATCTTCTCGACGCTTCTAGAATAGAAGCTTTGAGGGTGAGGTGGCCTCTGATTGGTTTGGATATGGGTCACATCCTTGTTCTAGTGGGATCATCCTAACCTCCTCACTCTATCCTTTTTAGCTTATAAAAGTAGGGGAGTTCTCATGGGGAAAGTTAGCTTTGAGAATAGCTTTTGAGAATGGCTAATGAGTTAGTAGAATTTTGGCTTGAGAATTCTTAGTTGAAGGGTTTATGATAGGCTTCTTATTTATGTTGTTAAGATAAATTGTTAGTATATTCAAACTTACAGTCTCAGAACTCGTTGGAGCAGAAGTCTGTGGTAAGCAAGGAACTATTGGAAGGAACCTGACAACATCAAGGCATCCCGTTGTATCTTTCTTCAACATTCTTTAATACAAATATACTTTTTCTTTCCTATATGAATGTTATTTGTCCATATTGTATGATTCCTTGATCATGTACATAGTTTCATATCGAATAGACTCTGTTATTCTTGTCTTCGCTGGCTTGTGTTTCTTTGCAAATACTTATCCATAAGCCTTACAAAGGAGTTGGGATCACATTGCTGAGGTCAGGTCTACAACATTTAAAAGGTATGTTTTGGATCCTCTTCTTACTTGGTAACTGAAATCTAAGGAAAGTTTAGTATAATGTCTTGTTTTGTTCTAGTTTCGGGGTGAAACTAGGGATATCAGTTTGTGTCCGCACTTACCGATTTGTCCGACAACAACCAAGTTTCATGTTATTTGCAATTTGATAGGTCACATTTTGCAAGGTTGTTGGGAGGAGTACATGGGTGTACACCCTCCTAGATTTACCTTAGTTTGATTTGCATGCCCTAGGGAGTAAGAGGGTTTACACCCTTAGGGACATTGTGGATCTAAATCATACTTTCAAGACTCTATTCACCCAATTTTTAAAGGCACTAATATGAAGTTTGCATTGGAGAAATAAATTGTTTGCATTGGAAAACATGATTGAGATGGATATTGATCTTGTTTGAGTTGGAATCTTTTTTTTATGCTTTGAGGTTGCAAAGGCCTCTAGGGCGTCTTGTTTTGCTTATTCTTCTTAGAGATATAAATCAATAAAATCTACATCCATTAGGGCTGTAACAAATTACTCTCTTCTTAATTATAACTCACATTTCAACTGTCAAAAGTTGCTAATAAATTGCCCCTATAATCTACTAGCCTCAATGCACTTTTTGGGTGGTTTACTTGCTTGTTTTTTGGGTTGAAATTTTATGCTATAGAAATAGTTTTCTACAATCATAAGGATGATAAAATATTTCTGCAATACTTGTTTATAACAACCATAATTTTTGGCTAAAGTCTTATTCTTTCATACTTGAGTTATACTAGCGATTGCTAGCTTATCTCTTGCATCATTTACCTAACTTTTAGCATATTTTTAGCAAATTTAACAACCATTTAATTTCTGATATATATCTCTGTTGAATACTGCAATTAGGGACAACAAGATTAAATTGCCCTTCCACCTTGTATACTAGTCTTTTCTTGTGTCTCAGGTAGGTACAATCATCTTCCACATGTACTCAAGCACTTGAAAACCATATACCATCACAAAGAATTATTATCAAGCCACTTCGAACTTAGAAACTTTACCTATAGAGGCATCACTTCCAACATCTCACTTTTCGCCTCATTTCCCCCTAGGGTCACCTGAGACCCCCCCTTGTGTTGTATTATTCCTTCACTAAAGCGAGGGGAGGGTTGATCTTAGGTGACAGTGGGTAAAATCTCCCAGCATTGTCGCCATTTTGTGGATTGGGTTGGGCTTTTCCCAACCTACAGTTTACACGATAACATGTCCATAATAAGTTTTTCAATGCTCATGACCTTCTATTGATGGTTGTTGTTTCTATGGGTGGTGATATACGACAAAATTAACTATTGATTATTCTTCCTTTAACTCTTCAAAATGTAGTTCTTTTGAGTCATTTATCTCCTTAGATTCTTTTTCCTTTTTATGTCCCGTATGGGGATTTTATTTAGGTGCTTTTGTAGGCTTCTCTTTTGATTCAACCTTAGCTATATATTCTTATTTATTTGACTCTTTTGGGTCATCCAAATTGTTAGCTTATTTTTCTTATTCATCCTTGGACTCTTCATTTGATGTGTTTGTAGATTTTATCCTTGTAAAATTAATTACTGCAAACAAATTCTTAATAAAAACAAAAAATATACAATGGCACACACACACATTACACAAATATTTTTACCCTGGAAACCCAAACTGGGAAAACCAACAACTTGTTTAGAGCCACACCTCTAATATTCTATTCATCATCATCTTTATTGTTTACAATACAATATACATATATGATCCTACGACATCCAAAACCCTAATCCATTGACTGGATTAGTCAAAAACTCTAATTCCTTAACCGAAATTAGAAAACCATTGAAAAAAACCATGTGCCAAAAAAAGGCCAAAAAAAGACGTAAAAAACCACCATTTTTTTTCTTGGGGCTCCACCCCCAAAAGCCCCTACCCCCCGAGGCTCCCATACCAATATATAATAGATGGGACCAATCTTGCAAAGAATATAACACATACCCAACATTCTCCCACTAGTTGTTTTCTTTGCATACGGGGATACGGGGGGTTATAAGATTACATAGTCAACAATCCATGGCAACAATGCCCATGGATCCTCTTCACCAAGATAAGTTCTCAATGCTCAAAAATTTTGTAAATGAATCTGCAACATTCTCCAAAGTTTCCACCTTCATTAAAAACACCTTGTCTTCAACCATGACTCTCACAAAGTGATACTGAACATCAATATGCTTTGTCTTTGAATGATAAGTCGGGTTCTTTGCCAAGAAGATTGCACTATGAATGTCATAATCTATCCTTACAACTTTCTATACCAATCCAATACCTTAACACAATATCTGTAACCATATTGCTTCCTTGCTTGCATGAATGGCTTCCATGTATTCAACTTCTATAGTTGAGAGTTTCGCTACATACTATCTTTATCTCATCCAATTTATTGCTCCTCCAAACAGGTTAAACACATACCCACTTATAGATCTTATGCGATCCAAATCTCTATCCTAGTCTGCATCAACAAATCCATGTATGTCCAACACTTTGTCCAATACCGGTCTTCCTTGGTAGCACAATCCATAAATATTAGTGCCACCCAAATACCTGAAAACCCTCTTTACTGTTGTCCAATGCTCCTTCCCTAGTTTTTACATATACTTGATCAAAACCCCCATTGCATGTGCAATGTTTGTACTAGTATAGAGCATTGCATACATCAAACTTCCAACCACACTGGCATATGGAACATGAGACATGTCCTCTTCCTCTTCTTGTGTCTCGGGACATTGATCTGCACGTAACTTTACACCCACATGAATAAGAACCTTGACTAGTTTACATTCCTGCATATTAAGCCTCTACAATATTGTCTCCACATATTTCCTCTTATCTAACCAGAGTTTCATGTTTTCCCGATCTCTTTTAATTTCCATGCCCAAAATGAAATTTGCAACACCAATATCCTTCATGTCAAATTTGGAGGACAACTGAGTTTTCACATCCTCGATAATCTCCTTATTGTTTCCTATCAACAACATATCATCTAGATACAAGACCAAATAAATAATATGATCACCGATTAATTTGAAATATACATAGTGGTTTTTTTCTTGTGAAGCCAAGTCCCAACATATAAGTATCGAATTTTTGATACCACATCCTTGGTGATTACTTTAACCCATGCATATAATTTTTCAGCCTACATACAAGTTCTTTCTTTCCCTTCCCAACAAAGCCTTTGGTTGCTTCATGTAGACTTATTCTTCTAGATCCCCATGTAGGAATGTTGTCTTCACATCCATATCTTCTACTTCAAAATAAAATGCAACAACAACAAATAAAATAAATCTAATTGATGTGAACTCAGAAATAGGAGAAAAAATCTCACCAAAGTCAATTTCCTCTACATGGGAATAACCTTTTGCTACTAACCGAGATTTGTATTTCTCCACTTTGCCTTATGCATTCAACTTCTTCTTAAACACCCATTTGCTTCCAATGGGATTTATTCTAGTTGAAAACTCCACCAGATCCCAAGCCTGATTCTTGTCCAAGGCTGCCATTTCTTCAACCATGGCCTTTTTCTATAGTTTTCCATCCACTGAATCCACTACCTCCCTAACAGTTGTAGGATCATCATCAATAATAATCAAAACAAAATTTGAACGAAAATCAAGTGGAGTATACCTTTCTGGTTACCTTCTTTCCTGAACCAATCTCCTAAATACTGGAGTATAAGGATCTTCTTCTTTTGATTCCCATTCTTCTGTAGAGTTTGATTCATCATTCTTTAACTCAAACTCTATTTTACCTGGTTCTTCCTTTCTTGGTAGGACTTCTTGTTTTACAACATCTTTAATTTCTTTAAATACCAAATCTCGACTATACACTACCTTCTTAGTTTATGGGTTCCAAAGATTATACCCTTTCATACCATCTTTATACCCAATAAAGATACACTTTTTCAGTCTTTTTATCTAGCTTACTCATGTTTTCCTTTGGAATGTGAACATAGGCCTTACAACCAAATACCCTAAGATGTGTGAGAGAGGGTTTCTTACTAGTCCATACCTCATATGGAGTCTTTTAATCTAGTGCTGATGAGGGTGATTTATTAAATAGGTAACATGCAATACCTACTACCTCTACCCATAATTCTTGTCCTAACCCGACACAACTGGGCATTCACCATGATTTTTCCATTAGTGTCAAGTTCCCTCTTTCTGCAACTCCATTATGTTGAGGGGTATCTGGAGTAGTCTTCTACCTTTATATACCACACTTCTTATAGAATTATTCCAATTCATTTCCGTAGAACTCTCCACCATTATTCGTCTTTAGCACCTTAATTATTTTCTTTGTTTGATTCTCCACAAGATCCCTAAACTCTTTAAACTTGTCAAAGACTTCATATTTCTTCCCGAGGAAATATATCCAAGTATTCCTCGAGAAGTCATATATAAATGAGACATAGTAGACATATTTTCCCAGTGATGGAATTGACATAGGTATAAACACATCACTGTGCACCAACTGTAAAATTTCCTCTTCCCTCGTTGCATCATAAGGGAATCTTACCCGATTCTTCTTCCCATATACACAATGTTCACATAAATCAAAATCTAGAGAGAAGTTAGACATACCTTCAACCATAACTTTATCGTGTATTAGTTGAAATCCCTTCTCTCTGATATGACCTAATATTTGATTCCACAACATAGCCTTTTCTCCAGAGACTGTAGGAGTTTATTCCTTTTAAGCTCCAATCTAAAAAACAATGGAACTATTACACCCATCACTAATAGTGCTTCCCTGCAGCTTATATAGAGTTCCAATCTGAACTCCCTTCAAAAAGACCATTGCTCTTCGAACCATCCTGCAGGTTTCTTTTTCAAACAATATTTTTACCCTTGCATCATCCATTTTTCTTAGAAAAACTAAATTTCTGGCCAATCCTGGGATGTGCAGAACACCAGACAGTGTTCTAATCTTTCAATCCATGAGATTCAACTTGAATTTTCCTCATCTTATGATTTTAGTTGTCGATTCATCACCTAGGAAAACATCACCTGCATCATAAATTTCATACACAAAACCACTCCCTGTGAGGAGTCATATGAAAGGATGCACCTGAGTCAACCAACCATGCCTCATGATCTACATGTGTTCTTGAAAAATCCAAGTACACATCCCCTCCTTAGAGGTTTTTTCTTCTATAGAAGGAGCATATTCAAATCCCTTTTCTCTCTCAACACTTTTGGATCTACATTGCTTCATGTGGTTCCCTTCTTTTCCTTATCTCCATCATACCTTTACAAAATTTTCAGAAGATTTAGATCTCCCACTTGAGAAATTAGGTTTATTTCTTTTCTGGGAGCATCCTCTTGCAAATATTGCATCTGCGCTCTTTCCTTCCATGTTCTTCCACCTCATCTCCTCTAAAAACAAGGATGAGACCACATAATCGAAAATTAAAGTAGCTGTATTACTGCCTATGGCCACAACCAGACTATCCCACGAGTCTGGTAAAGAGCACAATAAACTGATGCATTTTTCTTCATCATAAATCTTAATATCAACAAATAATAACTGACCTACCATTATATTGAAGGCATTCATATGCTCTGTCATTGAGTCTCCATCTTTCATCCTAAGGTTATAGAACTTCTTCTGCAAGAAAATTTTATTTACCAGGGACTTCTACTGATACAAAGTCCCCAACTTATCCCATAATTATTTGGTTGTAGCTTCCCATGACACATTCAATAATACTAAATATGAGAGACATAATCGGATTGTTCTCTTCGCCTTCCAATCCAATTTTTTTGAGTCTTCTGTTGACATTCTTGTAGGTGCAGTACCTGGATCCACCATGATCCACCGATCTTTATCCGCCAACAGATCTTCCATCTTGAGCTTCCATAGCTCAAAACTTTGCCCATTACATTTTTTGATCTCTATTTTCAAACTTCTTTCCATTTATTTTCACATGAAGAATCAATACCGTAGATATCCCACTGTAACAAGGCTTATCATAGACCCGATCCAAAACTCCTGACCACAAAGACTTCCCCTTGAAGCCAATAAGTGCTCTAATACCAAATGTAGATTTTAACTTTGTACAATTAATTACTGCAAATAGATTCTTAATATAAACATAAAATATACAATGACACACACACAGATTACATAATTTTTTTTACCCTGGAAACCTAATTCGACCAACAACGTGTTTAGAGACACACCTCTAATCTTCTATTCATCATCATCTTTATTGTTTAAAATACAATATACATATATGATTCCACAACATTAAAAACCCTAATACATTGAATCAAATGAGTCAACAACCCTAATTCCTTAACAAAAATTATAAAACCATCGACAAAACCATGTGACGAAAAATTGCCAAAAACAGATGCAAAAATTGCCAAAAATAGACGAAAAAAACTACTCCCCTTATAGGGGGAGGGGGGTCATGCGCCCCCCACCCCCTGAGACTCCCATATCAATGTACAATACATGGGACCAATATTGCAAATAATATAACACATACCCAACAATGTCAGTAGGTACTACATTTAGTTTCCTTGCAAGGACTTCTGTAGGTGCCCCCCTTGGGCCCTTATTGTTTAGTAAGAAAAATATCTTGCAATGTATTTTTCTTCTTGTTGTTGCAAATATTCCAAAAATTATTTTTCACATTAATATTAACTATACCAACTGATTCCATCCAAGGATATCCCAAAACAATATCCACATCATCTATATTTATAGCATAAAAATTTGAATGCAACATATATTTATCTATGGTAATCTTCAGATGTATAAAAATTTGAACATTTTCACCCTCAACTCGTGTGCTTTGAATATTATTTGTGGGAACTTACAATATTTTAGTCAAGTGATGAAATTATGCTCGCTACTAGGGTTTATAGAAATAATAATTTTTTCCTATTGAATACAACCATGAACATATAATAGGAAGTTTGTGCATGAAAACAAACCCTTACTGCTCTTTGTATCC
>SNQJ01S0128065.1:6984-23554 GCA_010110895.2 Picea sitchensis
TGTGCTACGGGTCTTTCTTCAAGGGTTGACATCAATGACAACCAACCTTAATCAACAGTAACTTCAGCGAATTTCTACTTCGAGAGAACAAAGATGTTATAGCACCAAAATCCCCGAATGCCAGAGTTACGAAGTGATGAGATTCATGGATCTAGGGATTTCGTTAAGAACCCCTCTTAACCGTCTGATCATCCAGTAGGGGGACCCACATACGGTACTTCGAAAAAGTCATGCTTCGGGAGAACAAAGCGACCATCATGTCAGAACCTCCGAAGGTCAAGGCTACGAAGTGACTAAGACCGTAGATATGGAAACCCTTAGAGACCTCCCCTAAATGTTACATCTAGACTATGGTCAGTTCGACGCTGACCACTCTGGGAGCAAGGAGGAAGTAACACCACAGATTCCCCAAACGCTGAAGTTATGAAGTAACAGAGGCCATAGATCCAAGGGTTACGTGGACACACCTTGGCCGTGAGATCAAAGGGATTGGAAGGATATCATCCTGGGGTGACATGGCATGCTGACGTCACTCGAGGTGATGTGGACTCATGTTTGACGTGCCAAATGTCACTTGTGCTTACTTGTCCCATTTGGCGGGTGGAGTGCTCGAGACCCACTCCTCCTTGCCTCTGCATCTAGTGCATCACCACATGCGAGGGTGGACCCTTCGGGAGTTCGGGACTTTCGAAATCCGGAGGTTTGGGGTGTGGTTTCAAGGATAAGACGAATGTCCCGAAGGTCGGAGTCACGTGGAAAGGTTCCAATATCCTTCAGGAATTTGGGAATTGGGGACTCCAGAGGATATGTGTGCAGAAAGGAGAAGGGTCATTCTATGTCAAAGCGCCAAATGTCGAACTTCCCTCTAGCTCATGTGTTAAATGAAGACCATGTCTCTTCGTTGGATTAGATGGTGGATGGACCTCCCCGTGGATGTAGGAACTCAGGGATGTTACGAATGAGGTGGAGCCACGTGGCCCATATTTGATAATGCCTGAAGAACTTCGAGAGGCCATAACTTGAAATCCAGAGCTCAGTTTTGAGTCTGATAGAAGTCGTTAGAGAGCTACAGTTGAGTAGAAGAAGATGAAGACCTCAGGCAGAGGCTTCAAGTTTATTAGAATAAGCAAATTTTTTATGCCCCATCCCTAGAAATGGTACTTAGGGGTCGAGTGTGTTACACTTTACAAATTTTACTCTGATTTCCCAAATCAACCTCTTTCCTTATCTTTTTCTTTTTTTCTTTCTTTAGTTTAATCTCTCTTTTTTTAATTGAGGTTTGTTTTATTTTAAATCAAGTTATTTTTGTTCAAACTCTTTCAATTCTATTTTCTTCCTTATCTTTATTATTCTAAATTTGCCCCTATGATTTTCAAGTCAGTTTTGACTGTTAAATCATGCCCCATTTTCTCTTTACTCACATTCTCCTTGGTCGACTTCAAAATAATTCTTGACTTCAAAATTGGTCCCCTTTTATTCTTTGTTCAAGTGGTCATTTCTTTTTGAATTTGAATTCTTATTATCTCCAAACTTTCCTTCCCCCAATTTTTCAATCGCTCCCAACTTTAAAATCAAGCCCTAACTTCACCTCCCTTTGTTGAGCCTTGTCTTTGTTTGGATATCAACCTTGATCTCCAAGTCAAGCCCTCCTATCATCATTTGAATTGTTCGAACTTTTGATTGTGTTCGATGATTTTTGTTGTTTTACCTTCTCTTTGAACTTTGGGCCGAACCTTGGAAGCCTAGGTTCAATCAGTCGAAACCTTTGAATCAGACCCTCGTTTCACCAATGTTCTTGAAATCTTGGTCCAATTTGGAGATAGGTCTCAGTATTCAAATTGGGCCTTCCCCATCAAAAGACAATGAGAATGGCTCCCATTTTTTCAATTGGGCCCTGATTTTCAAATCGTCCTCCCTTGTCACTAAATTGTGTTCGCTTCCTTGATTTCATTCAAAGCTTCCATCCAACCCTAAAACTATTACTCTTGAATGGGACTCCTTACTTTTGAAAATCTTTGGATTTCGATTGTGATCGACAAGATTCTCAAAATCGAGCCTACTTTCCACTAAATGCTAGTAACATGTCCCAATTTCCTAATCGATATAGATACTAGAAGAAAACCTCCTCCTTGCAAACTCTTTCTCCAATTCCATGATCTGGCTTGATTGATAGATAAATTCCTCCCTCTCCAAAATATAGTGAGAGTGGGTCCTAATTTTTCAATCGGCTATGATTATGAAACAACCCCTTTCACTTTCAAACTCTTCACATGCATGAATTAAAAAAACGACTTGGATTATTTACATATACATGTCACTTGTGCATTAAAGGATTTTAAATCACACCTTATATTGGCTTAATTCGTCAACACCATAACTCAAACCACCACCTTTTGAACTTACAAATAAATGAAAGCTTTCTCTTTAGGTGTTTGAATTAAAAGTTTGAATTCAAACATAAATGCTTGTTTGTTTGAATAGTTGATGCGCTAAATAGATGATTGGTTTCCCCCCGTAATAGTTGAAACTATAGAGGAATCCAAGAGCATAATATCCCATAAATAATAGACTATCCATCAACTTCACTAACCTAGTACTTGATTATGAAATGCTCTTGTTCACTTAGAAAGTTTTATTTTTTAAATGAGCTAGTTAAATTCATTCTTTTGTGTTATCTTTAGGTGATGTCTATATGCATTCAAATTTTTCTTAGTCTGAATGTAGTTAGTGATTGCATGTATCATAATAGGTTTCTTCTTACCACCCTAAAAAATCCTTCACGTTTGCATGAGACACTTTCATGAGCTCCAATTTCCTTTGTTTTTCCTCATGAATTGATTTTGAGAAAACCTAGGTTCAAATTGTAAATCTCAACTAAAATTCAAAGCTTTGTGTCTACTATGACAACATGCTTCTTAATTCAAGGTCAATATCATCATCCTTAAAACCAATTTTCATTTTGAATTGCTAGAAGGAATCTATTATTTCGTTTAATTCAATTTTTTGAGTTAAACCCCATGTGCCCTATTTTTGTGTTGCACTAAAATGCATGAATTTATATATGGCTAACAAAGGATATGGAAAGGGGAAGAAAGGTATGCAAGAGAAACCAATAGAAAGCTAACCAAATGATCCAATTGAGATCATATAGGATACTAAGGAAACAACAGCAACAGGAAAGCAGAACCCCACAACAATAGAATCATCAATTCAAAACAAGAAGAAATGTATCAAGGGGGCTACACATACAATGAACTATTCCATCTGATCAAAGATGGGAAAGATCTTATGGATTATGAGAAATTGGATGAAAGAGAATAAGAGCTCACCATAGCACAAAATTTCAAATTTTTTTTACATACACAATGCAACAATCAAACCTCTAGTAATTCCATGTGTAGAAGTGATCAAATATATAGTACAACATACAGAGGTTAACACTAGGATCATTCACATCAATATCCAAGGAAATTGTGTTGGATCATTCACATCAATATCTTTTGAAGCTTACTACAAGATGCCAAAGGTTGAAATCTACTTCACCAACAGATGGTCGAGATCCTTTACTCGTGACCATAATTGCTATGGCATCCTTGTTGATTGGTATGAGGAAGGGAGGACTTTCAAAGCTCTAAGAAAAAAGCCTTTCCCCATTATACACCTCAGGTAAAAATACACATGGGTAGCCCAATTGGTAAGAAGGATCTATGGAAATAAATATGCAAGCCATGTGAGGATAGACTAAGTGCCAATAATGTATGAGCTAACTAAAAGATGCAAAATGTTCAACTGGATTACTATCCTTTCTAACTCATTGGTAGAAGCTATAGGAAAGGCTCAATTACATGCATTATCAAGAAGTCTAGATTTTTATGTGTATTCCTACCTATTGGATGTGGTTTTTGCTTCCAACACATTCATAGGGCTAGGTTCATCCTGGTCCCCAAATAAACCACGTGTTCATGTCTATTTCAAGGACTTATGGAACAACATGTATAAATTTTAGTTTTTCCTTATCTATGATGGATTCTTGGCACCATAGTTTGAGATTATCTTTTGTAAACCTTACCCAAGGATATGTCCAGAACCTATATAAGTATTGAAAGACATTGGAGATTAATACTTGATGAATACTCCACCTATATAAGGATTTATGGTGTTAGACTAACACCACATATGCTTCCAACTCATGTGCCAAATAAGTTAATAAATGAGGAAATTGGATACCTGCATTCTCTACATGGTTTTAACACATGCATGATCAAATATCAAAAGAAGGTGTTCCCAACTTATCCACTGTATATAGGCATGTATGGACTAACAAATTCTACTTGGGACAATATGGAAGGAAAAACTATTAAGGGATGTAATTTTAAATTGGAAATAACTCAATTGCATGATACCTTGCGGATTATTGAAAAACATAGAGTTGATATGAATATCTCCTTCCCTTGACAACAAGAAGAGAATAAAGCTAAAAAAACATTGTAAGAGAACATTAACTTAAGAATGGATTCTAAATAATCAGCAAGGTATTTCTAAGGAGAAAGAGGAACCTGAAAGGGTTGTTTCTACGAGACAAGCTCTTCAAGAGAAAAGAAAAGAACAGTAAAAAATAAGACGGAAAGCATTAGAGAAGGCCAAAGAAGAAGTCAATGCCAAAAGAAAAGAAGAAGCATAGACAAAAGATGCCAAGAAAGAGGATTGCAAAGAAAAAATAGGTCGATCCTAAATCCAAAGTTGAAAACATAGTTACCAACTTGACGAGAACCCTCTAAAGCTCTTGTTTTTTCATTGGTCGCATTTAATGGCTATTTTTACCCCTATTTTGAAAAGTGGTGCTACTGTTAGCACCATTTTTTTCGGGGTTAAAATTACCACCTTTTGCAACCATGGCCTTAACAATGTCATAATGTTGTCGACAAAAAGTTTAAAATCAATCCCCGAATCAAAAAGTGGCGCTAACAACAACAACATTTTTTATTTTTATTTTCGAGGTTAAAACTACAAATTCTTTGAAACTTGATACTTAACAAGTGGTACCATTGTTACCAAAACCTTAAAATCGACCCCTGAATTGAAACGTGGTGCTCCTTATAGCAACCCCCTTTTTTCTAGGGATAAAATTGCAAGTTTTTTAAAATTGTGGCCTTGGTAATTGGTACCCTTTGAACCAAAATCTTAAGACCAACACCCAAATCGAAAAAAAAAATGTTATTAGTAGCACCCTCTATTTTAGGGCTTAAAAGTGTAACATTCTAGAAACCATGGACCGAAAGCTTGGTAATGTTGTAAACAAAATTGTAAAAAATAAAAATAAAAAGAGGGGAAACCCCCAAATTAGAAAAAAAAACATGATTTTATTTTTAAATATCATAATTAACAAGATCAATAGTCATGTGGAAATCCTAGCTATAGATTCACCTCATGTTTCAATTTCAATCTCTTCCATTGGTTTTGTTGCATCTTCATCATAGAGAGAACCAATCATAATTCTCACTAGACCAAGGTATCCCACAAAATTAGCAATATTTGTAGTCGGGTCATAGAGGACTGTCACAAACCCCTAGAGTGAAAAAATCATCTATTTGAGGTGATCCATGGATTTCTCCATGTCATTTCCTCTATTCCCACTAGCTTGCACCCACTCATCTTGCTTTCACTTACATTATACCCAATTTTTCTCAATTTTCCCCATGCGGGCTTCTTATTGGGCCTCTAAGTGAGAATATTGAAGTGTTGTGTAGGTAAGCTCTCCATGAGTATCTTGTAGGTCCCATTTTCATTGAGTGAGATTCTTCTTGAGGTATTGAACTTCCATGGTCAATGCAAAACAACAACACAAGAAACGTTTTGAAGCCATTAATACTAGTAGGAAAAGTATGGGTAATTTGCAAACATGTGTTGATGATTAAAATCGCAACGAAGTTTAGCCCACAAAGTATTGCTAAAGCCTATTATTATAAGCCAACATATGAATAATACTAGTAGGTGGGACCCTCTTGTAGATTGGAGATCAGGTCTGGCTCTCATTTAATGGTTGTGTTGTTGTTCAACATTGCTTACATGGTTGATGAGATCTTTTTTTTATTGGTTATGGATTGGGCTTACGATGTGTTGATTCTATGTGCGACAAGTAAATGATGAATAAGGAATTTTATGTTCTAAGCTCTAATTTTATGTTATTACGACCTATGATATTCATTGATACCATTGCTATCTATTCTTGGGACACCTGCACAACAAACATGTTAGTAACAATACTTAAAAAGCAGTTGGAAAAGGAAAAAAACAATATAACAAATGCAAAAGGAAAAGGGATCTAACTATGCAAATACACTACACTACATGCATGAATCATTAAAATGATTATGGTTAAATCCTAGCTAGCAAGTTAATGGTTATGTGATTTGATTGAGTTATATAGTTAATATGAATATGGTATATTTTGGAAGGATAGGATGTGGGTAGCGCATTTGACAAAGTGATAGGTGCTAAGGGTTATGCGATTCGATTAAGTCATATGTAATGGTGATTATGTTATGGAATAAGTTTGGTATGGGTTGCGCTATTGGTTTTAATGGGTGATGGTTTCGATACATGGTTTGATTAATTGTGTTAATGGAAAACTTGTTGGCATGTACTAAGGAATTAATGGACTGTGAATGGAGGCGACGTGAATTTACTACACATCACCCCTACTCCTTCGTTGGTTGCCACCCTAATCGAGCTATTGTTCAACTTTGTTGTTGTGGTTATGCTCTGACTTCCTATCAGAGAGGAACCGCTTGACCAACGCGCGTTTTAAGGTGTTTTGATTATAGGTATGTCTTTTTTTACCATCCATGAGTCTAATCTAGTTATGAAATGGATATTGGCTCGGATGTATTGGTTTGTGCTTTCCTTGAGTATGGAAACTGTGTGAAATTGTGATTTTTCTAGAATGAATTGTTAGTGGATTTCTCTGTGATAATGTATGAAGTTACAGTGTGTTGGATCATTCTGAGTATCAGCAGCCATGAAGTCTCTTTTTCATCCTTGTCGGTTTAGTGGAGGGTTCCATTTGTTCTAGACTAGACAAATGCCTTCACACATTGTATCACCATACTCAGTCTTGACTCTCATAGGATTTCAATGAGTTTGAAATGCCCTGTGTCACTATGCATTATTCGCTTGGGTATTAGGGTTACTTCATGCTTCCAATAGTCACACAGTGGGTTATATTGCTTCTTCTCGTCTCTGTCTTCACCACAACGTTGTAGTTGGTTGACTAGGGGAGCCACGAGGGTTATACCCCGTGTGTGCTAAGTATCGTTACAAGGCTCAAATGGATCTTTGCTCCTCTATTAATGGTTTCTCCTGTCCCAAGATTTGTCACCCTGTCCACGAAGTGAATTGTGGTTTTCTTTGTGTGTACGTCGTTGGTCTTGGAGGGTTTCACCATCAAGAAAAATCAACTCTAGCTTCCCTTTGTTAATCCACAAAGCAAACCCTTTCTCCCTCGAGTCCATGTGTTGATAGAGGGGACCGTTATGGCCTATCGGGTGTACTGTTGGACTGGTGGTGTGTTGTCGATGGAATGAATCACTGGCTCACCCGTTGATTATGTGCTAGTGGTGTTGGTTTTGTTTTCTAGTCACTACAATGGCTATTATAATTAGATGGATAAGCTCATCATGGTTAATTAGAATGAATTTTTAAATCAAATACACAATTATTGCCTCCTTATGTTTATTGAATGGATAACCCGACACTATTTAAATTGATTAATGCACAATGACGCTTCATCCTTGATGCATTGGTATGAGTGGCGTTCCTATAGAATGAGTCAATGATTATTGTAACTATGTGTTTTTAATGGCCTAATGATCATTGCAATCGGGGTGTTTATGAAAGTTCCATTCACTATAATAAGTATGGTTATTCGATTGCGTCGTCAAGGATGAGCCCGGGTTTTACACAGTATGGTTTTGATTGTAGTTTGATTGATTTGAACGTTTTTGTATGTTGTCTCCTTGTGTTGGATTGATAGCTCGACATGATAGGTTGAGTTAATGATATTGTGACTGTGTGTTTTAAAATTTTCAAGAGGGAATGTTACATTGTGGTAACTATGGCATGGCTATACACTGTGTAGTTATCGATATTAATTGGTTGCGCCATTGGAGGAAGTCACAGGTTTTTGAACATGTCTTGTTGCAATTTGTTCGATTTTCGTAAAATCGGGCCTATTGTTGATGCCTCGTTGTGTTGGGTGGAGAGCCCAACATTTTGAATGTTTTAGAGTCAAATAAATTGGACATGTACATTCTCATAAATACACTTGCGTGAGTTGAAGTGGTGACTGTTTTCTATTTGTTTAAGTGGCAAGTCAGGATCTTTGCAATTTAAATATGGATTATTGAGTTGATTGTCCAATGTGTATGTTTAACGAATATCCTGCATAGTGATAGGCATGGGTGTTGTGACAGCATAATCTCATTGCAATTAAATTATTAAATGAATTAAAGGATAGAATCGAGCACGACATTTGAGTTGTATTTGATGGTTGAAATATTTGTGAATAGAGGTTGATTTTAGATGTTGGACATAGTGGAAATAAGTGATTGTTTATGCATTTGGGAATTATTTTTTAAATAATTGAATGGATAAATAAGAGGAACAGAGCTCCCCTACAGATTGTTGTGGAATGCATATTGTCTTGTTTGATGACGTTGTGTTAAATATTTGATTACGAACAACGAGCTAGCTAATGCACAGGGTTGTTTGAGCTATACACAATAGTTGTTTATTGGGCTAGAATGGTCGTTTGGTTGGTGTTTTTCTTTTTACCGAATGGTTATTTCGATTACTTAATTAATTTTATGAATAGTACCCACTCTCTTTCCCCACCATTATTTTTCTTTTCGCTAATTACAACCCCGTCACTTGCCCACATTCATTTTTCACTCCCTATTCTAAGATTGATTACAGTCAAGAAGAATTTTGTATTGAAGCAGTTGGAAGTAGCAGTGTCTGGGTTGGATTACAGTGATGTTTTCTTTGGTTTGTATTCCAATTCATTGTTGTTGTCTTTGAGCAGTAACCATGTTATTTCCCCCTCATCGTATCATGTTTCGCTCAATACAAACCCCTCACATGTCCCAGGACCCTTTATTCACCCCCTGCTCATTGATAAATAGTTAAACAATTTGTATGGATTGGATTGCATGAGTCTGATATGTTGTTGAGCCAAATATATTTCACATTTTTAAAGAGTTGTCATGTATGGTTATTTAAAAGACTATTTTCTAATCAATCATGCATGTAGGAATTATTTTTTTTAGCAAAGGCAACAGAGGGAGAGGTAATTGGAACAGAGGCCCAAGAAGGCCAAGGTTCTCCATACATTTTGATGTTGACTCACAATAGCTTGGCCAGTTGTTTCAGGCCATATTTTTCAATTGGATTGGGCAAGGAGTGGTCCAACTTAGGCATGAAAGGCCTCCTTTCCAAGTTCCGCAAGCCCTTGGCATCCCTGTGCCTCCTCATGTCTCATTGCAACTCGAGGTTCCCGAAAATGACTGATGGCAAGAGATTGTCCACCCGACAGTCTCCCAACATCGTGGCTGGCCCAATTTATCCCTACCTTCTCCTCCGCCTACTAAACCCATTGTCCAAGTTTCCCCTGCCCACTCACCAGTGCAGTCCTCTCATGTTATCAAAAGGTTGAAAATCGAGGCCCACCATGCCCTTGAAAAAGGAAAATCCATTGTTGCCCCTTCCTCACCCTCCAATGGCTCTGACAAATCCGTGTCTTCCCGGATGCATTTGAGGGACGATTGTTCCCATGTGATCAACGAGATTAGGCCTAAAGGCTCAGTGCATCCAAAGGCAAATTCAATAAAATCGAAAGGTGAAAACAGCAATCAAGGAAAGATTGCATATCAGAGTGGGAAATATGGCTTTTGAATTTTTATTTTATCTATTGTTGATAACAGTTGACTTAAGAAGTTTTTGGACAGCATGTTTTATTTTTGGATATATGAGTAATATATTTGTTGAAAATAATTTCAAATATCATGAGCTAAATTGTCAAATGTTAAATGGGAGTCACAAGGAGGTGTGTTTTTCTTAACTAGCTAATATGTTATGATTGTTAAGAGCAAAAGGGAGTCACAAGGGGTCACACCTACTAGTTATTATTTATTTATAACCCTTATTATGATTATTACTTTTCCCCTAACTAAAAGTTGGTTGAGTCTTTTAATTAACTTAACTAATGAGTTGGTTCAACTACTTCAACGAACTCTAATTTGTTTAAAAGAAAAAGGAAAGGGAGGAACAAGAGGGGAGATAGAAGCAGAAGCATACTAAGGTTTTTTCATTGAGTTTATGTTGAGATAGTTTCAGTTTTCATTCATTCCTTTATTCATCACAAGCCTAATTATCTTTTATGATAGCAGGGTCTTATTGTAGATAGCAATATTCAGGGTTGAATTACACCATTCAGACACTTGTTTTTCAGAGGTGTTGATCTAGCTTTGATAGTCTGTGTAGACTTGTCTGTTTGTGAATTAGTTTTCATGACTGACAAAGGCTATTGTGCAGAGTCGAGTGGAAAGCAATATGTGGCAAGATGATCTAGCTTTTAAAGTTCAGTTTTGGTTTTCTGTCAGAGGTCCTTTTGTATGTTCCATCGAGGATGTCTAAGTTTGACTTTGGTCCAAAATTCATGTATGAGATTTTGTAAAGAGAATGACTATTTGGTGAATTGGAATGAAATAAAGGATTTCTTTATGTCTCATTTGTCTTGATTATCATCTTGGTGTCTTACTTCTGTCTTTACATTTGTTTTCAACAACTATTATATTCAGAAAATTGTATTAAAATGAATTTTTCAGCAAGTTTTTGTGAAAATGACTAGCCTAAGCACTTGTAATTAATACTTGTGAATTAGGATTTTATTTTTTATGGCTATAAACCTAGGGTGACATTCCCCTCTATTTTTATTTAGCCAAGCAAAATCTGAAAATGCTTGAGTAAGATCATTTCATATATTTTCCTCAACAACATGGAGGGGGTTTGGAGAGGAATCGGGAGGGTCATGAAGATGTGAAGGAGAATAGGGAGGATTATGGGATGGGTTGAATAAGGAGGGAGGTTGTGTGGGTGGTGGAAAATAAAAGCATCACGTGGTAGTGGAAGGGAGGGAAATAAGATCAAAGGTCTAGGAGGGTGGTGAAGCCCCAATTCGATATGATTAAGGTTCTTTTCATACCATATCATCTTGACCAAGACTATGGTTAAATATACGGTCATGGGATAGTCTTGATGAATAAGAAAGTTTCTTATGGTTTTCATATGGAAATTAATCCTCCTTCTAAGGTCACCCCCAAGTTTTGTCATGCTTCTCAATTTTGGTGGCATCTAATATGGAAAAGATTGAGTTTGATGAAATTTCTTAGGAGGGGAAGGTTCTTTGAAGAGTTCTAGTTATGTTCATCGAGGAGAATCATGAGTTTAATTGGAGTGTTGATAGGATGATGAGAGAATATTCGAGAATGAGGACATATGGTTGAGGTTAATTCTCCTAATAGTTTGGGTCCTTGATAGGAAAGGGATTATAATTTGTTGTTGAAGTATTGACCAATTCCCCAAGAGAATGAAGGTTCTTGTTGTCCTTTCCAGTCATAGATAACCTATTGTTGAATTTTCACTATGCTAGTCTCAAGCATGAGGTTTATTTCAATTTTAGCACTTACTTGAACCATAGACAGATGTAGCTACACCATTAACAATTCTTGCAATAGCAAGATCACAAGAAGAAATACCATGCACAAGAACACAAAGTATCCTAGGAAACCCTTATCAACAAGGGAGAGAAAACCAACAATATATCCGGGGAAACCCTTATCAACAAGGGAAGAAAACCCAACAATCCTTTGTTATATTCTTAATAGAAATACCTCCCGCACCATATACCTAGCACACAAAAGGGTGCTCTCCAAAACCAAGAAGGCTAGCACCCAAGAGAGGTGCGCACTTCATCCCTAGAACTTGTACTAGATGAAATTTCCAAAATCACATGTGTTGTGTTTCCTCAATGGGGAAATGACCTTTATTTATAATAGACTAGATAGACCAAAAATCGTGTTTATTGGCACAACAAGGCCGACCTAAATAACTCAAAATATAACTAATAATTACAATATTAATTATCTTTTACATTAATTATCTTTCACTTTATGGTGGGTCCGACCCGTACCCTTTACATCACAATTAGGGTTATAGGTAAATCTTACTCTTAGACAATATAGCAAGGGATCTCACACACCCACTATTTCTCAGCCACTAGGGGCACGTACACCTGTGCTCAGCCACAGGGATGTCCTACTCAATAGATCTCTATCTCACTGAGTCTCACACGAGAATCATCTAGAGCACCACATCATCTCAACTCTCTACATAGAGGAGAACGATACATCCATCACATGGGCACCTTCACCCCTCATAGGGATACACATCATTTCATCTCAAATGACACATGCATCTCATGGGCATCCTCCCCACATAGGGCCATACAACGTTCCATCTCAGTCCCAGAGAGGAATGACACACCCAACTCATGGGATCTCTCACAGGCCGACTCACTCAGTCTCTGTCTTGGAGGATGTCTCACGTAGTTGTAATCATCCACACTCCCTCTCATCTAGGGAGGCATTCTCCACCAGGCCAAACCTCTCATGGAAGTACTCGAACTTCGTCTTGGAAAGAAGTTTGGTGAAGATATCTGCAATCTACTCATGTGTAGGAAGGTAATGCACGTGTACTGCTTTCCTTTGCACCATGTCTCTAATATAATGATATTTTATCTCAATGTGTTTCGATCTATCGTGAAACACAGAGTTCTCAGAGAGAATCACACAGCTCTGGTTATCAAAATGAATAATGGTAGGATCCATCTCATGATCAAATAAATCTATCAGGAGCTTGCAAAGCCACACTACTTCACGGACTTCCACACTCAATGCTATATACTCTGCTTCTACGATACTCAAGGCCATAGATATTTGTTTCCTGTTGCACCGGGAAACCATGACAGACCCCAAGGTAAAACAAAAACCCGATGTTCTTTTTCGGTCTATTATGCTCCCTGCCCAATCTACATCGGCATATCCATGTAAGCTCAAGTCTACACTGGAGGCATATCTCAGGACATATCCAATAGTGCCTCGTAGATATCTCAATACATGCTTCACTACTATCCAGTGAGTCTGTCTTAGTTAACTCATGAACTGAATAAGTACATTCACTGCATAACATATATCAGGTATGATGTTAACCAGATACATCAATGATCCAATCAACTATCGATACACATGTGGATCAATCTCGTGTGAATCAACATCATTCATTTTCTTCAAATCCATCACTATTAGTGTAGGCATGGATTTGGACTCTGTCATACCGAACTTCTTTAATATCTCCACTGTATTTTTTCCTTGACTCAGGAAAATATCATAAGTCCTCTTCCATACTTCTAATCCCAAGAAGTAGTGCAACATACCCAGATCCTTCATCTCGAATTCAGAAGTCAATGCTTAATTGCATTCAACAATAAGTCTTTTTGAATCGGTGAGGAATAATTAATCCACATACAGGACCAATATCAAGCACTCGTTACCAACAATATGATAATATAGGTTTGGATCAAAAACACTGTTATTGAAGCCCAAACTCATCAAGAATCCATTCATTTTCTCATACCAAGCACGAGGTGCTTTCTTTAGTCCATACAAGGCTTTCTTCAATCTGCACACATGAGATTTCTCGTCATGTATCACGAATCCTTCTGGTTGCTCGATATAAACTTCTTCCTCAATATAACCATTGAGAAAATTTGTCTTTACATCCATATGATGTAGTTTCCAACCCATGGATGCAGCTAGTGCAATGATAGTACAGATGGAAGTGTATCATGCTACTGGAGAAAATGTCTCATCATAGTCAACTCCCTCTACTTGTGAGAATCCGCTGGCTACAAATCTCACTTTGTATTTCTTAACACTTCCATCAGTTTCATGCTTGATCTTATAGATCCACTTGGAATTCACTACAGACTTCCCTTTTGGTCTCGGAACAATATCCCATACATCATTCTTCAAGATGGACTGATATTCTTCTGTCATGGAATATTTCCATACTTGCTCACCTAACACTTCTCCATGACAAGAAGGATCAGAATAAATGATGTGGCTCATGGATGAAAAGTAGCTCGAAAATCTCTTTGGTCTCTTACTCTCTCGAGATGTGCCTTGAGGGGTTGCATGTCCCTCTGCCTCTTGCAGATTTTGTCAAGCCCAGAAAGGAATTTTATTCCCTACTGCAATATCTCTGGGGATATCAACTGGATCGGCTAGAACAATTGGATCAACTGGAATAATGGTTGTCTCCCTTTGAACTATTGAAGGGGGAGAAGGTATTGTCTCACTATCAATCTCCATCTGAGATTTTCTGGATCTTTGGAAGGCTATCTCTTCTTCAGAGATAACCTATCTGCTTATCTCAATCTGTCTCTGACCAGGGATGTAGGTCTGATATGTCTTCGAAGATTCATTGTATCCCACAAATGTACCCTTTCTCCCTGAAGAGTCTACCTTGGATCTCTTCTCTTTGGGTACATGAAAATATACTGGGCACCCAAATATGTTGAAGTGTCCAATATCAGGCTTCACTCTGGTGAAGGCTTCTTCGGGAATTATTTTCTTGAAAATCTAGTGAGGACTCATGTTTTGAATATATATTTTTGTCATGCACGCTTCTTCCCTGTAATGTCCCCCACCTCTTGAAGAAGAGGTTTGGAAGACGTAGTGGTCTAGGTGTCCCCACTAAGCCATAGTCTCACACTAAGGGGAAAGGTCAACTAGACTAAAGTTATATATTTTTTAAGGACCTGAGAAAGAAATAGGTTAAAAGGAGTAAAAGATAACTCAACAGAAGAATAGAATTTAACCCTAGAGGTTAACCTAACTCAACAAAGAATTAGAAGGAAAAGTATAAGTAAGAGGTTGGTGAGCACCTATCACTCATTCTGATTTTGGTATATTTCTTGTTAGTGCTCTTGAGAATTCAGTTTGGGGGTTTGTTGTACAAACCCTTGTGAGCAACTCAGTGGTGAAATATCCACTCACCTTGTTCCACAGCTTGGTCTCGGGGATGAAATATTCCTCCACACCATTCTATTCTCAGCATATTTCCTTCTAGAGCTTCAGAAGACAGAAGGGCTGCATTGTTGGGGAATTTCCAGCAAGGGCGCACCATACCATTGAGGAGGGTTCGATTCATCTATTCAGGAGGGCGCAACTCTCTTAGAAGATTCTGCAGTTGGAGAGGTTTGCCTTGGACGTTGGGTTTGGAACTTCAAGAGGAGGATCCCACTGCCCTAATCTATTACTTGACCAAGTTTGGGCTCATTTGGAGCATTCTTCCATCAGGGCCAAATTATTGAGGGCTTCAGTCTCCACTTGGAGCGTGGCACTCTCTAGTTGGAGGGTTTGACATTCAGATCTGCTTGGTACTGATATTCATTACTTATCCAGCCTTTAGAGGATTCTTTTGTATTGACGGGAGCATTTTGTAGCAGCTCATATCTATTGTTTGTACGGCCATTTGAGGTTTATGCCAAATAGGCCACCTAGTGTATTGATCCTATATTGTTTATAATAAAAGGGTTAGATCTTTGCTTGTGCTTATGTATCTTAAATGTGCGATGATCTTCATGTGTTGAATGAATCTTGTATGCACTTAATAACTCAATAAACATCTGCACATCGACAAACCAGTGGTAGTTAGTGATTCCAAGCCAGAATTTGGCTTGGGATCATTACAGTGGTATCAGAGCTTCGATCCCCCCAAACCTATGGAAGGATCAGCACATACATAGGTACAGTGGTGCTCTCATGGGTAGAAGGACGAAACCGAGCAGTGAAACAGAGGTCGAAATGGAAGGGTCAGGGGATGACCATGAGTCTCTAGGATTGGCTCGCATAGCAGCAGAATTTGACAAGTTCCAGCAATTCGTCAACCATACGGAAAGCACATTGGTACGACACTTGGATGAGTACCATGAAACCAGCAGAAGGGGACAGGCCGAACTCTCTGAAACTTTGAAGAGGGTTGACGAAAACCTGCAGATAATGAACAAGAATCAATCCAAGCTAAATGAACTTCTAACGCAAGTGACTCGTCAAGGGAGGAACCCAGATACATGTGGGAACAAGGAGGCTGGTGGATCCGGGGAAATCCATGAGGAGATCAGATGTAATCCGGAGAAAGTAGTTAGATCCGAAGGAAGTCTGGATGGAGACACGACCCAGGGTCAGAAGGGTAGCAAGGTCAATCAGAGACAATACATACCTACGTTCACAGATGATCAGCTTGGTCGACATTCAGGTAGTAGAACTAACCCTAGACCTTACATGCCCACATTCATAGATGAGCAAGGGAAACAGGAACAGGTAGAAGAATTTGTGGAACAAATGGCAAGGAGTACCAAAGAATACTGCAGTTTGGATATGAAGGTCCAAAG
>SNQJ01S0128065.1:33143-51614 GCA_010110895.2 Picea sitchensis
AGTTATCTTCCAAACTCTTGGGATAATTTGGCTATAGAAATTGGTAGTACCACTCAATCCACATTAAATTTTGAGGATGTAATTGCATCCTTATTTTCAAAGTAAATTAAGAGAAATTCCTTGGAGGGTGTGAGCAAGGATGTTTTATTTATAAAAGGTTAGTCCCAAGAAAGAAAAAATAAGTCTTGAGGGGGAAGATATAAATCTAGAGGTAGATCTAAATCTCTGAGACAATCTTTGAGGAAATTTGGAAATGTAATAAAGTTGGGAATTATAAGAAAGATTGAGATCTAAGAATGTTGATAAAGGTAAGAGATCTAATGATGCTCCTTCCATAGAAACAAAAACCTCCACAAAAGAAGGAGGTGATGTTTACCTGGAAATTATAGCTACACATGCAGAGCATGATGTATGGTTGATCGACTCAGGTGATTCATTTCATATGACTCCTCGTAGGAAGTGGTTTTTTAAATATGAAAAGTATAATAGAGATGATGTTTTCCTGGAGATGACTCAACAACCAAATTCATATGAGATGGAAGAGTTAAGTTGTTGCTCAAATATGGAAGGATTATAACTCTCTGTAAGTTTTTAAACCTTTTATAGTAATGCAATGCACACACAGATTCTTAAAAATAGAAAAGAATGCAATTGCAATCACATACATACATAGAGATTTATCCTAGTAACCCAAACTAGGGAAACCAATAACCAGCTTGGAGCCACACATATGATGCTTATTCATCATCTTCAAAATCAATTCTTTACAATACAATATATATATGATCTTGTGGCATCCAAAACCCCTAATACATTGACCCAAATTAGACTACAACCCTAATTTCTTAACCAGAATTATAAAACCATGGGCTAAGCCACAAATCCCCCCATGCACCACAAAACCGCCAAAAGAGAAAAACGTATGTTGAAAACCACTAAAAATGGACGCAAAACCGCCCCAAAAACATTTTGGTGGCTTTGACCCCTGCAACCCCCCTAGACAAGATGGAATATCGCCCCCCTGTGACCCCCTCACTGCACCCGGTGCAACCCCGCACATGGGTTTGGTCATGCAAAGAATATAATAGATACCCAACAATAACATTTCCTTATTAAGGTGTTGTTATTCCAGCAACAACCCCTTCCCAAATTTTCTTCACTTTTATTTTGACGATCTTTTTCTAAGTGAAGGAATCTTTGGAACCCCTCTTTTTCTTTGTTTCTCTAAACTTTCGAGCCCCTTTTCCATCAAATCCTTATGATTTTCACTCATGAAGTTTCTTCAAACTCTTAAAGCATAACACACACCCATATATTCTCCCACTTTTTCTTTTCTTTGCATATAGGGAGTCACAAGATTACATAGTCAAAAATCGAGGGCAACAATACCCATTGTTTCTCTACACCACGAGAACTTCTTGGTGCTCACAAACTTTGTCAATGAATATGAAACATTCTTCAAAGTGTCCACCTTCATTAGCAACACCTTCTTGTCTTCAACCAAACTTGATCATGTCTTCATCAACAACATTTTGTTCATGTCCACCTTCATCAGTAACACCTTTAGTACTTTACCAAACTTGATCTTCATTCTGGCTACCACTAGATATGTATGAAGGAAAAAGACATTCCCATGACTACCTTTTGAAATCATGAGGGTCACTATGAGTTCTCGATCATTCCCTTTGGCCTGTGTAATGCTCCCTCCACTTTTCAAAGTCTCATGAATCATCTCTTATGTCCCTTTGTACGTCAATTTGTCTTAGTTTTCATTGATGATATTCTCGTCTATAGTAAAACTTGGCAAACTCATCTCTCCTATGTGGATCAAGTTCTCCATCTACTATCTCAACACCAGCTTTTTCACAAACAATCTAAATGTCATTTTAGAGCCTCTAAAGTTGAGTACCTAGGTCATATTGTCGGAAAGTATGGTATACAGGTCGATCCTAAGAGTGGAACCGATGCCAACTGTTGATCTATTTGTAGGTGACAATCTATGGTCTGTGTGGATTGCAGAACCGAAACTTGTGTGGATGTTAAATTTTCCTTTGAATCCCGCAATGGCTCCCCACCATCAATCTACCTTCACTGAGATCTGATGGACATGACTTAATCGGATGTTGATCCAATGAACTTCCTCTGCCACTCCCAGATCTGACGATTGTTGTGTCTTTCTACTGAATTCATCCTTCGACAGTTATGATATATTCTTTTACTAGATTGATGTCTCATGTATCTTACTTGTATCTTCTTGGTTTATTTTCGCTAGAGTGGTCAGCGTCGATGTTGACTGTGATCTATGGTTGAGGGTATTTCCCTACTCTCTCTCTGATCCGACGGTCGATAGAAGTTCGTTACTACAGAACTTCGGGGCTTCGTAGGTCTAGGTAATTGTTGCTCCAATTTCCACCAGAGTTGGCTAGCGTTGAAGTGGTCAACATGGAAGTGCTTACGTTATCCTTCCACTTGGATTCATCCAATGACTATGATCACTTCTAGATCAATGGTTCAGATTCATTTCGGCTATTTTGGATCTCGAGCGTTTGGCCTTGCTTATCATATCCTTCACTTTACTCAATCTGATGGTCGAGAATTCATATGAAATCCCTCCTTGATATTAATGGTTGGGAAACCTCCCAAATCTCTTTCTTTAGATCTGTCAGATTAGATCTAAGTATTCCCAACCTCTGACTTCTCCTTAATCTGACGGTCCTAGTTTTTCTCGAAAACCTACATTAGTGGATAGAATTCCTCCTCGATTATTTTGGAGTTTTATTGTGAGGATTTCAATCTTAATAGAGTTTTTGCAATGTGCTTTTCCTTCCAAGCTTTGATTAATTTTCTTCTGCACCATGTTTGTCATCAATGACAATTCATCATTACATCACAACGAATTTGATTGTTGACATCAATGAAAAATTCCCAACAGTTGTCTCGTCGGTCTTTAGGGTCCTACGCTTCCCTCACCAAGGGAAAATCATTACCATCGATCAGGTTGCATTTTGCACCCCAAACCTTAGATCCAATGTTAGGTCTAATGTACCATTTGTCAGTGATGCCACGCAATATTCTCTTCACATTGGTGTGAGAATGTTTAAAGATCCTTCACTCATGGGTATATTTCCCCTCCCCCCACCATCTCCCACTGCACACATAGCTCCTATCAACATGATCTCCTCATCTACCAGTGGATCCCTCGGCTTCTTCAATCCTTTGGTGGAACCTCATCTTGAGGATGTCGATTCATATGGACAAAATATTACACACCAAAATGTCACACTTGAGTGTCACACCCTAAGTGTTGCAAGTGTCTCACTTTAATTGTCGCAAGCGTCGTAACTTGTATCATACACTTTTTTTAAGTGTCGCAACTCAATCGACTCCATGGAAAAACTTGTCACAACTCATAAATCATGTTAGAGGAAGAATCCCCATCGTCTAACAATTGAAACATGGTTTTTACTTGCGAATTTGACCATTTTTTATCAATTTAGAAGGGTGGCGCTCCCCATCCAATGTATACAGAGCATCGGTGCTCCCCTTGCCATGTTAAGGGAGCACCACTTTTGGAAAATTGTAATTTGTCTCTCACTAAGGGGATCACCAGTATTGTTGGAGGGAAAAGGGGGATCCTCCACCTTATTCTATAGGCCAACTCTCTTGGGATGAGGATAGTTGTGTTCAACCCCTATGTTATGGCTTCAACTTAGGATCAGATACCAACCTTAAGGAGCCATATCCTCAACCATATCCTTCATTTTCTCATGGTGGTTGTGCCTCTCACGCCTATATATTGAGGTCATTCCAAGGTAAAAGAGGGAGTAATCAGTCAGATTATCATCATTTTTATATTGGTACATTTGTGCAAGGGTTGGATGAGGAGAGCTTGGAAAGGCTACTACAACATCAATTGTGGTATGTAAGTATCTTCTTATTGGTTTTCATTCAATATATACTTGGTATATTTCCTTCAAGCTTATGTATTTTATCATTTGTTTGTCTATTGTAGTTCTAATCTTTGTAGATAGATTTTTCTTCCTTAATCAATTAGAGTAGCAGATATTTGTTTTCCTTTTCTTTCCATTGCAGATATCAATTTGCGCCAGGGAGTTTGAAGATCAAGCTGAAGGATTGGAAGCAGCAAGAAAAAATGTCGAAACAGGTTCATCATATCCTTTCTATCCTACTCATTTTGATTGTGTTGTTTCTGTCTTGGTATATAGGTCTAGTAATCCAAGAGAAGTTTCATTTGTTTGCAAGTGAAACATTATGTAACAGAAATTGGCCACTCCACTGGGGATTGACTTTGATTAGTCTTTCCCTAGATCATCTAAAGCCTGTTACTATCATTAGATATTTTTTTATGCTTATTTTTGAACTATTCCCCATTCCCTCTTCCTCTACTGAGTCTAAGCTTGTTAGAAACCATTCTTTTAACTTTTCTAGAAAGTGGCACTTCTCTGCAGTTCACACCAGGGCACCATTAGCTTGATTGGTGCTCACCTACGATGCATATAGGGGTTCCATTAGCTAACTGGAGCTTCCCCTAAGCCTCCTAGGTGGCCCCATTCCCTTGAGTGGTGCTCTGTCACTTTGATAACATGGGCGCCAATCTCCTTTTTCAGTCTTTTTTATGTCTTTCTGTCTGCTTTTTTCAGTCTTCTTTTAAGAGGATTTTTGCCCAGAGACCCATGGTTTGTCTTTGAATTTGTTTGGCTTGAGAATAAGACATTTGATGCGCATTCATACTCCTTCTTTGATTTTTCGATATTCTATCCTAGTTGTGATCCCCTTGGGTTAACAAGATCCCTTGGTTCATCCTTCCTTTCAGTTCTCTGATCTTCGTCTCACAAAGCTTTCAAATTGTTTGATTGTTTAGGATTTTTCATCAACTAGGGTTTGAAAATGTTGCTTGGTATTGAGCCTTTTTGTCTTCATTGAAACATCTCTCTTTTCTGGATGATTAGGAATATCATTTTTTGCACAACCCAATCTTGAACATTGTTTCATGTTGCTCGTATTTTGAGGATTTTCATGAGTGCTTGTCTTCTTTCTCTTTTGCATCTTTGAGTTCTTGATTGAACATGTTATCCCCTACTTATTTTCTTTCAGTTCTCATCATTTTCAGTGCACTTTTTTTTATTTATTTTGTGCCTCGTACTTCTTTGTGTCAAACTTAGATGTCTTTCATTTCATTTGAAATTTAAGAAGAAGAAAAGTTTGCATATATCCTTGCATAGATAATCGAACAAAGAAATTTTTTGCATTCTTTAGGAAATTTGTTTTGGTATATGTTTGGAAAAAGAGCTAGTTTTTCATGTGCATTTAGGTTTTTGGAAACATTTTCTTGGTAGTTTGGCATCATCTTGATCCCTAAAATTGAAAGTTACATAATTTTGAGTTCTTGCTTTTGTTAAGAAGAATAGAACTATTCTCCTTCCCATACATAGAATTCATCGAAAAGAACGAACTACATCTCGTTATTTTTCATTCTTTTGGAGTCGAGTCTCTCTCACATCATCAGTTTCATCTCCTTGAACCTATTGAGTTAAAATCCATTAAAATAAACCACGCGCTAATAAAATCATATAGAACATTTTTTGGTTTTAGCACACCAATAGTATCACAAGATTAGGGTCTTTGGACTAGGAAAAGTGAGTAAATTGTCCAAGACTACTAAACAGACTATAGAGCACTAAAGAGTGAACAAATCCAACTTTCATATAAGAATAGCTTGGAACCCCCTCTCACACAAGGGCTAAACACGAGGTTGTGTGTGGAATAACAATGAATATTACCCCTCCAAAGCTTAACCAATCGTAGCGGATAGAGCATATATTGGGGGTCTTTCTTGAGAAACCATTGCTTCATTTGGTCTCAGTGATTCGTGAATCTTGAATCCATTCAGGGTCGTCAAGAGTCTTACCAGTCCACTTATCTTTAGTTCTCTTGAAAATCTTTGGACTTTGATATCATGCCCATACGTTCGGTCCCGATTGTCAATTGTACCTACCTGGAGACTAAATGAGATTTGGAATCTTTAGTGGCCTTTCCTAGGTACCTATAAAGGTGATTGTGGGGGGATTCCCATGGTACCTAGGGAAGACGTTGTATCACAATCTCACTACCCTTGGAGTTTGATCTTGCAAAAGAAAAGGTTTATTGCATCGAGAAGGGTTGTTACGTGGAGGTCGGGGCAATTGCTTCTCATTTATTCGTTGGTGGCTTGATATCCTGTCTTTGGAATATCCTTGAGCCTATTGTTGCTCGATTAATTACTTTTAGTTTTCTCAGGGGTGTTTTTATTTTACTTTCGTAGTTGGCCTTAGGATCGAAGATTTCATAGTATAGAAGGTATGGAACCTGACGTTCAAGAACCTCAACCTAATGTTTCTTACGAAGGAATGATCTCAGATCACACTTCTGAAACTGGGAGCATAGCTCCTGGAAGTGGTCAACATGTTGAAGAATTGGTCACAACCTTCGTAGAAAGCCTTGCATATTACACGAATCTTATTTTTATGGATCCACTTAACCTACTGCTCATTGATCCACTTCCATGAGATATGTTGATTCGTATTCTTCTTATTGATTACCGCTTGGTTCTACCATTACACAATGTTTTTCCATGAACCCTACATATTTTGGTTTTCCTAAAGGACTTAGGAATTTATCTTTTTCCACAACTCATGTAGTTGATATTGTTGATGCTTCATCTTTACCAGAAACATCATTGACCCAAGTAACCTCGAATCAACCACTTGTGCATACATCTCCCTTCGCACATGGGTTCGGTAATATTCTTGCTTCAGTACTTCCACACATGCAGACACCAAGTGCCTTACTTGGTCATCCCATCGATCAGATGGTCGACAGTCAAGTCATTCACACAACCATAATTACAAAATCTATTCAACCTCCATCTCATTTATTGTAGATGAGTACACCCTACATTGGAGGTCAATATTCAATGGGAGGCCAACCTTCATCTGGGGGGAAACCTTTAGTTGCAGGGAAAATTTTTACTAGGGGGAAACCTACGTGGTTGCAAAATCAACAAGCCTAAGGGAAAGTCTCTCCTGCAAGTCCTTCTATCCCTACTACCACTGGCATATATCCTAGACAATCGTTTCCAGGTGTTTCTAATCCTTTGAGGGGCCAACCTAATCCGGTGGGCATTCCTCCGTAAGGAACTTTGCCATATCAATCTGTAAACCCCATGATTCCAATGCAAAAGTCTCTTCACACATAGTCTATAGTAGGCCCATAAATACAACCACATCACATGGGGGGACCATCAAGTCAATCTAAGTACATAGGAGGTCCATATGTTCAGTCATAGTACATGGGTGGACAATCAGGACAACCACCATATATGGGAAGACCATCTAGTTTTTCCATCTCATCGCAACCTAGATATGGTCCTACTATTGTTCCTGTGACATATGGTTATCACCAGTATCGGCATGCTAACTTAAAGCTACCATTCTTGGCTACCTTAGATCTGCCATATCTTTCATGTTTGACAAACGATCCCATTCAGCATGTCACGTTTTGGCCCACCATCCCTGCCAAATTACCATCTGACATCCCAAAATTTGACGAAAAACCTAGGGAAGATCCTAACAATCATGTTATGACTTTCCATTTATGGTGTTCTTCCAACTCTTTGATGGATGATTCCATTCATCTTAGACTTTTTCATAGAACACTTATAGATGCAAAAACGAAATGGTATATCAAATTGTTGTGTAACTTCTTTATCGAATTTAATTCTCTTGCCATGGCCTTTCTGACGCATTTTTAGTTGCCTATACGGTATGATATCGGTACAGAACTTTTCACCTCACTCCAACAATCCTCTTCCACCCACATATCCGATCATATTCTTGAGTGGAGTAAGCAGAGATGGTTGATTAAAGATCCAATTCTGGACCAACTCCTCGTGGATTGGTTTACAAAGTTGCTCTTTCCTCCCATAGCCCTTGATGTTGTTATGGGAAATTTTGTTGTTGAGGAGAAGGCTATCATCTGTGCACACTATTTGGACTTGTTATATTCCTAGTCCGATACACTTTATGATCTGATCCCTCACACTCCTCGTCCATCAAACGAGCCCACAAAACATGCTCTGGTACCAAATTTTGTTTCAAACACCACAACTACTTGTGCTCCTTCTCAAACCTCCAAGGTGAATGTGGTCCAACCCACTTCCTCTTCGCAACCAGGAGTTAAGAAGAAAAACAAGGGAAAATCCAAGAAATATTCTAATGAGAAAGATAATCCAAAGATTGTTGATACTCAACTGACTATGAAGGATAAGTCTCCTTACATGATCTATGAGGAAGACCACTACATGAAATACTGCCCTCATCGTGAGGTTATCGCTAAATTTCTGAAGGATACCTCCCAACCGGTTCAGCAGCATCTAGTTGCACAAAATATTGCCCCTCCGCAAGGGGGAAACGCAAGTTATTTCCACCATGGGGATGCTTCATTGAGTGCTTCTCAAGTGTACATGTTTAATACAGTTAATGTAACAACTCGAGAAAATACTTATGACACTCTTCCAAGTGATAAGACTAAGGGAAAGGTTGTCTATCAACCTCTACATCCACTTCTCCTCCATATTATAATCCTCTTCAGATTGAGAATCCAATTTCTAACGCAGTGTTGCGGTCTCCAAAGAGAGTAATTCGAAAAGTGACATTTAATCCAAATGCTCGCACTACCCAAAACTACAACATTGTTGAATATTTAGCGCAGTCGGCTTGTGCTATGTCAACCCTCGAAGTTCTACAGAACCGTCCAAGTCAATGTAGAACACTGTTGTTAGCCATTGGAGCTATGGATCTAAAGGAGTTGAACCTGATTACGTTTCATCTAGATTACTTTAAGGAGAGGCTCTCCCACCACTTAGCATTTCAAATTCAAATTTTGGGTGGTGAAAAGAACATCCATCGCACTATTTTGGATGACAGAGCCTCCACATCCGTCATGTCTTTGTCTTGTTGGAGATCCATTGGTTCTCCTAAACTTACCGTGTCTCCTACCACCCTTGGTTTCCAACCTCACATAATCCTACAAGATTTTGTTGTGACATTGAAGGATAATATTGTTTTGATCAATATTGAAGTAGTTGATGTGCCCCTAGATTATAATTTGTTACTTGGTCATAGTTGGTTCTATATGATGAATGTCATCGCATCTTTGGTGTTTCATATCTTACGATTTCCCCATCAAGGGAAAATTATCATTGTTAACCAACTTGACTATACAACTCCATATATCCACAATGCTACATCGAATAATGTCCCTTTTCTAGGACAGAATAGTTTTGGGAGTGTAGGAGTAGGTCTCCTTAAGGATTCCTCTCTCATGGGGGTTTTTCCTTTGCCTTCCCATCCCACTCTGCAGGTTGCCAAGTTGAATATGATTTTGAATCAGGTGCGATAATCCCTAGAATCATCCGATCCTTTGGTAGAATATGGTCATGACGAGCATAGTTCTTTTCGTGTTCCAAGCTCGTTAAAAAATGAAACAGACGCTTACGAGCATAGGTCATTGTCTCTGTCAAGCTCATTAAAAAATAAAACATACCCCCCTCCATTCAAATCAAGTCTCACTCTGGATCAAACACTTGAACCTTATTTTCCTCCTCCCGGTGAAAATGTTCCTATTATTAACCAAATTCCTAAACAAGTAAAGAAGAAGAAGAGTCGGAGGAAATGACGCTTGGGGGGTAGGTCTCCTACCTCTGGACATCATGTTGGATAAAATCCATTATATTCTATCACATGAGCTGGGGGAAAAATACCTCTTTAGAGACACGCTTCTAGGAGTGATACTCGCTTGAGGGTCGTTCCCATCATAACATAGTAGTTTTTCTATAACAATCTTAGTCTTTTTTCTTTATCGTGCTCGTAAATACATGAGAATAGGTTATCGAGCTTAGTCTTTGTTCTTTCTCATGTTTGTTAATACATGAGAATAGTTTATCGAGTACACTTTTATCTCTTTTTTGAACTCATAAAAGCTATACGAAAAAGGAACTCTTTGGAGTCTCCTTTAGGCTCGTTTCAGACTCTCAAAACATGAAAATATTGTTGAGTGAGCTTGTTTCCTTTCACACTCGTTAAAAGGTTTGAAAGGGCATATTTTGAGTGCTAGTTCATCTCTTTTTTTGTATCGCTAGACTAATTACAAAAAAGGAATACTATAATCAAGCATGATTAGAAGAGTTCTCCCATGTATTGTTTTACACTTTTTTCGAGCTTGGGAGACTAAATTTATGAAAAAGTCATCCATGGAGTCGTCCTTAAGTTCTTTTCAGACTCTCTAAATGTGAAAAACCACTGAGTTTACCTTCTTTGGGATCATAAAACTATGCATCGAAGGACCTATGTGATTCCAATCTCCAGGACCCATACAAGACCGAACCCCTCCTTCCTTATGTTCGTTAAACATATGTTGAGGGACTCATCCGAAAGATGAGCTATACCAAGAATTTGTTATCCTCCTCAAGCTCGTTAAAAAATAAAGAGGTACTCATCTATCTGGATAGGAGGGGGAATTAAAAGAAGTGGGTCAAGTTTTTTGTAATCCTTTATGGAAGTTGTCGTTTCTCTTGAACGTGGCACATGTTTTCATCCCGTCTTATAGTTCAATAATCTACTTGTCTCTTAGTCATACCAATTCCATGTGTCACTATAATTTTTCGTTCCAATCGGAGAGTTCTCTTTGTCATTACATTATGTTCTTGTACTTGTAGATTCAATGTTGCCAAGTCAGTTTTCATGCTTCTTAATGTTTGAGGAAAGTTTCACTTCAAACCATCCATCTGCAGTATTACCATTTTCCATTTCATGTGTTGGTCCATACTCATTCGATTCACCATATCATATCACTTTCTTGTGTCAATTTCGTGTTGATGATAGGGGATACATCAAGGACCTCCTTCGACGATTCTATTCATGTCGACTTCAACACATCATTCAGTAATTAGACTTAGAAACCAATTAGTACCTTGGGACCTGCATGCATCAATGGCAAGCCTCCTCTCTTTCAAATGTAGGTTTACATCATTGACCTCCGATCAAATGATTCCATGAATGTTCGACCTCAACTCATTTATTTACATTCATTGGAATGTACTAGGGTGCCTTGGGATTCATTTTCATCATTGGTGATTTCCCTCGCACTTGTTAACAGTTTACCTCAATTATCAGTAATCAAGTGATTTATACCATGTTCGACATCAAATCATTTATTCACATGGATAGATTTGTACCACATGGATATCGGGACGAAGACCTTGGGTTGGGTGTTCACTATGTTATGTATTTTTCCCAAGCTGTGATGGAGATCATTTTAGTATGTAAAATATTTCAGTATAATCACCATGCTGGAAATCTTAATGATATATATATATTGTCACATAGATCCACATTGTATTGATCTGTGGCTATGTTTTGTTATATTGTAGCTCCACTGTGTATTTTTCGTGGTTGCGATTAGTTCATGTCATGGAGGTATGGATCCACATTGTATCTCTAGTGGCCATATCCTTAGTCATTTGTTTCATGGATATGTAGTGTATTGGTCGGTGGACATGCTTTGAGTCATCTTATATCCCTATCATAGGTATGCCTACCTTGAAAATGGAATATATATTAATAATGTTTGATGATTGTTTACAACTTCTTTCAGGTTATCCCACTCCAGCACCCTTGCATTGAAGAATTTCTAAAGTGTTTCGTTCATCAGTTTCTCTTCCGACCTCACAATTTAGGGGGCATCTGTTACACACCAAAATTCCACTCTTGAGTGTCACACCCTAAGTGTCGCAAGTTTCGTAAGTGTCGCAATTTAACTATCACAAGTGTTGTAATTGTCATAACTTGTCTCATACACTTTTGTTAAGTGTCGCAACTCAATTGACACCATGGAAACACTTGTCACAACTCCTAAATCATGTTAGAAGAAGAAGCCCCATCTTCTGACAGTCGAAACATGGGTTTTACCTAGTAATTTGACCATTTTTTAGCAATTTAGAAGGGTGGCTCTCCCCTTCCCATGTATAGGGAGCATCGGTGCTCCCCTTTCCATGTTAAGGGAGCACCACATTTGGAAAATGGCACTTTGTCTCTCACTAAGGGAAGCCCCATTCTTGTTAGAGGGAAAAGAGGGATCATCCACCTTATTCTATGGTTCGGATCTTTTAGGATGAGGTTGGTTGTGTTCGACCCCTATGTTATGGATTAATCTTAGGATCAGATCCCAACCTTAAGGAGCCATATCCTCAACCATATCCTTGATTTTCTCATGGTGGTTGTGGCTCTCAAGCTTATATATTGAGGGATTTCCAAGGTGAAAAAGGGAGTAATCCGTCAAAGTATCATCATTTTGATCTTGGTACATACATGAAAAGTTTGGACAAGGAGAGCTTGGAGAGGCTACTATAGCATCAATCGTGTTTTGTAAGTATATTCTTATTGATTCTCATTCAATATATACTTGGCCTATTTCCTTCAAGCTTGTGTATTTTTTCATTTTCTTGTCTACTGTAGTTCTAATCTTCGTAGATAGATTTGTCTTCCATATTCAAGTAGATTAGGCAAAAGTTGTTTTCCTTTGATTTCCATTACAAATCTCAATTTTCACCAAGGAGTTTGAAGATCAATCTCAAGGATTGGAAGCAGTGAGGAAAAACGTCAAAACAGGTTCATCATATCCTTTATCTCCTTCTCATTTTGATTGGTCAAAATAAGTTTAAAGGGATGTTAGTGTCCACTTGTATTGTTTCTATCTTGGTATAGGGGTCTAGTAATCCAAGGGAAGTTTCATCTATCCGCAAGCGAAACATTTTTTAATATCATCCATGCCGCTTACCCCGGTAGAGATTGTTGATCTGGCAATCCCTTCAGCTACTAATATTGGTTAGCAACTCCATCCTCATATGGAGTGTGATCAACCTACTCTGCCCACATAGGTTGTTGACTCTCTGAGTTTGCATGACTTCCTTGATTTTTAGTTTCCTTCAAAATAAGCCATCTTGGATGTCATGGCTTCCATAGAAAATCCCAAGGAAGATGAGAATCATCTAGAATTTATCCTCCCTAGTTTAGAACTGGTGAGAGTTGACATGATGGGTCTTGATCTGAGACTGGGGACATTTGTTGGGACACCTAGTGAAACCCCTAGTCTTGATCCATTTCCGCCTCGGTTATCTTTTTCATAACTTGCCACTGAATTATGTGCTTCCCCTTCCATTGAAGATTCACGTTTCACACCCCCTTTATGTCTTGATGGAGCCCATCAAGAAGATTCCCTAGCTCACGAGACTACTCACAATGAGTATCTTTGTATGTGGACATTCAATCCCGAGTGGCATGGCCCCAGTTTGGTGAGCCATAAGATGTTGACATCGGCTCATGAGCTCATTAATGATGAAAATGATCCTTGGCCTAAGCCTAGCCATGGGCTCTACATGGTGTAAAGTATCAAGATGCATAATGCCTTGTACAAATGTGTGTGGTGTGAGTGTGCTTTTGTTTTGAATATATCATATCCAAAAAATCCAAAAACATTTTCCTTTTTTGAGATTGACCTTGGATTCTAGTTTACATGTGCTTGATAGGATTCTAGGGAATTTTTACAAATACGGTAACGTCCCGGGAACTTAAGGTATGTGTTTGTCACCTATCATATAGGGATAGTTTTTTACCTACATATTTCGCTTTGCATTATTAACCATCCATATTGCCATCGTTACTCCTTAGGTTTGAACCCGGTCAGTTGCGACCTTAGCCGCTCCTTTTGCACGTCGTAATTGGGTCGGTAGTGCCTACCCTTAATGGGCACCCTAGTTAGCACCTAAATTTCCATTTGGTTCCCATGTTGTGTTTTCCCGTAAGCCCGGGAGCCCTCTTTTAGCCCCACCACGACTTGATGATCGAGCCTCATTCTTGTCTCTTCGTCTATATTCTAGCCACATCCCGTGGGGAATTCCCAAAAAAAAAAATATGTTTCTTAATGGTCTCCTATGCATTTTCTTCTTGCATCATGCCTCCCGGTGTTGCACTGTTGTTTTTCCATATCCCGCTTACCGCTATGCAGTAACCTTGAACACCCACCTCTTGCATTATTTGGCCTCTATTTTTCCCTCACCTAGCCAGGGAAAGAACAACTACTAAGAGTGGATCTCACTTTCCAGTACCATTTGCATTCCTCATTTCTTAGGTTGGTTCCACACGCTTGGAACATAGGATAATTTTGTTAAGTCGCTCATTCTCTCATGTCAAATATACTTTTATCTCTTTTTTAGGATCATAAAAGGACATGAAAAAGACACTCAAGAGTCTCCTTTAAGCTCTTTTCTGACTCTCTAAACATGAAAATATTGTTGATTGACCTTGTTTTCTTTCACACTCATTAAATGGTTTTTGAAAGTACATGTATTCAGTGTAATTTTAACCATTTTTCAGACTAGATGGACTACTTACAAAAAAGGAATACTCTAGTCAACCTAGCCTAGAAGAGTTCTCCCTTATATTGTTTTATACTTTTTTCGGGATCGGGGAACTAAATTTGTGAAAAATAATATCTAATCTTACTTACATCATTATTTTGTGCTCTTTAAACCATGAAGGAGATCGAGCATACGTGTTTCATTCTTTCATGCTCGTTAAACCATGAAGGAGACGAAAAATAAATAATAAAAAAATAAAAAGAGTGGGGGGTTTTCACCATTGGTCTACTCTCAAAATGGCAGTGTCAATCGAGTTTCCCTTGAACATGGAAACTATTTGATTCCTCATCATATAGTTTGTTTTTAGCTTTCCTAGGAGTCGTCCCACTAATATGAGTCACAAACACTCCTCCGGCTGGTTACTCTTCCTGTCATCATGGAGAGTGTTTCAATGCCTCTTGTGTTGTTGCACTATATTCATCCAGTTCTTATGTATTGTTGTCAAATCACCATTGTTTCATGATATATGTTCAAGGTAATTTTAATCCTGAGTCGACTATATATTGTTTTGTTCACTTTCTGAGTCAACCATCCCCATGTCAGTGGTACTTTTTGATACTCTCTCTTCACATCATCTCTTGGTGTATGTTTCTAGTCAATTGATCAGAGATACATCAAGGCCCTTCTTTGACAGATATCTACCTATCGACTTCAGCACATTATATAGGAGAGGGATCTAGAAACCATATAGTACCTTGGAGCTTGCAGTCATCAGTGGCAGGCCTCCTCGTGATCGACAGTGGGTTTACATCACTGACTCCTGATCGATTGATTCTATGAGTGTTTGACATCAAATCATCTATTCACACTCGTGATATTGTACTAGGTACCTTGGGGTCCATCTTCATCATCAGTGGATCCCCTCGCGTATATTAACGGTATGCATCAATGACTAGTAATCAGACAGTTTCTACCATGCTCGACATCAGCTCATCTATTTGCATGTTGTAGATTCGTACCATCGAGGTTTACGATGAAGACCTTGGGTTGGGGCCATATCCTTATTTTACAGCATCCCCTCCCAAGTTATGTTGGAGTATGTCACTTGTATATGAAGACTTCGGGGGCACTCTTCTCAGTGCTTGTTGTCTTCCTGACATCTATATGTTGTGTCACACATCCACGTTGTATCTGTTGGTGGATATGATTATGTTCCTGACATAGATCCACATTGTATTTGTCGGTGGCTATGATTATGTTCCTGACATAGATCCACATTGTATTTGTTGGTTGCTATGATTGAGTTCATGACAAAGATCCACATTGTATTGTCTCGTGGCTACGGTCTTATTGATGACATGGATCCACTATCTATTCTTTTGTGGACATGGTCTAACATTTCATTTCCTGGATCTGCAGTCTATTGTCTGGAATCCATTCTCATTATGAGTCTATGTATGTCTACCTAGGGATTGGTCTATATATGCTCATCCTTGGTGTTTGATTTTAGGACTTCTTTGGTTTCTGAAGATCCTTTTATCTCTCCTTATGTTGCCTCACATGGACTGTATTGTAATGTATTTAGGCCATCCACTCCTTTCCTAACCTCATGACGTAGCCCCTATCGGTCCTCAGGACCGAGATTTTCTCACAGGATCGTTCTATATGCCCTTCGAGCCAGATCAGCTCTTCCGGATTCTCTACTGGAACCCCCTTTCAAATCGATCCACAGGTTCTTTTTCACGGTTCGTGATTTCGCGAGTTCGCGAGTTGAAACTCCAAGATTTCCTCCTCCAATTCTGCGATACCCAAGACCATGAAATGGTTATGGCTCCCCTTTTGTCAGCACCCTCCTTGTGCGACCACCGGCTAGGCTAAGCGCTAGCACTTTTCGCCTCTCGCACCTTCACGAGTTCAACCATTGAGCCTTGGCACCTTTCTTTCCCGAACCCTCGAGAGGCGAGACTTGACCTTTCTCCTCTCGTTCTCACTTCTCGCGACTTCGCGAGTCAAAGGCTCAAACCTTCATTCACTTTTCTCCCAAGTACCCAAGACGCGAGAGGTCAACGGGGTGTTGACTCCTTCGAATATCCGACGTGTGTCCGCTAGTCCACTTCCCGGGCCCACCATGCAGTTCTGCCATGTGTCCTTCGTGCTGGCTCTTGGCACTTTGCGACTTTTCTTCTCACGACTTGGAGCGCTCAACCCTTGGGCTCTCACCCTGCGAACCTCCAAGTTCGTGAGATCTCTAGATCTCTGCCACCTATCCTCCTCCTAACAGACAGTCTTGATTCACTTTGCAGCTTCTCCACTCGCAAAGTTGAAAAACTTCTCCTTCGGACCTCCGATGTCCGAGTCCCCGATATGGGTGATCTTGCGACACGTGCCCTTCTTCCGGCGAATGGCTCAAATTCCTTCTCTATATCGGGACTTCTCCTTTCACGCTTTCGCGAGTCTCGCTACAAAGGTTTCGACCATTCACCTCCCGAAACACCGAGATGCGAAAGATGTGAGTGATCTGACGACCCTGTTAGCCCAGATCCTACGGCTCTATTCTCCCGAGATTTACACTCGCCAAATGCTGCCCTAGTTCCCCTGCTTCTCTGCGACATATGACGGCTTCTGGGACTTCGTGAATCCTCCACGGAGGATTCCGACCGTCAATTTCCTCCTTAACGATTCCCGCGAAATGAACAAAGTGTTCTTTCGTAAAACTTGTCTACCCGCGAAACGATATCACTGCACCTCCTTTCAACAGTTTAAGGCACAAATTCCTTTGAGTTGTTCTTCGACAGCTTGAGTCTTTAAGAAGACCCCTACACGCACTCCCTGCGGCAACTCTTCAAGACTTCCAAGTATTGAATTCTTTGACTCTGTGCACTCTCTGCGACAGCACTCTTCCCACAACTTTGTTCAGTTTGCAAACATTGAAACTTCACCTAGACTACGCACTCCTTGCACGGATCCTGTGCTCAATTTGCACTTCTACGAAAATGAGAATAACGTTATCTCTCCTGAGCTTGCAGAGACGAACTCTGACCCCCATCAACACACACCTTGTGGATGATTTCACTGCACTCCTTGCAGGAAAACTCTTGCTCAGACAGAGAAACAATTGAAACTCATTTCTCACTCTCCCTTTCTTCACATTTCAGACATTTAATATGAAATCAAACATTCACGCATCAAAGCGAATGCATAATAGAGAATAAACAATCATGAGCAGAACATTCAATCATGCATACACAGAAAGTATTTGAACGCCATGATTCTGAATCAAACTTCATATATCAATCTCAGAATTTATGTACATGGGTTCTTCTACACAGTTTTCTACTCTCCTATGCTCTCTGCTCTCTCAAAAATCATAATGCTGCTTATTGATACAATAATACAAGGGAGGGTGTCTATATTCGTTTTCCCTCCGGCTCCTAAAACTGTCAAATCCGGAATTTTAAAGCTATCTACTTACATTAACTAACATAAATGCCTTCACCTAATACAGACGAGAGCGAGACGCTCAAGGTCTGTTTACAATATAGAAGTACATCCTTCCTTAATTGTTTCATTTATGTTTGGTGCACCCACTTCAAAAACATTCAAATAATTTTATCACATACCAAAATGCGTTGGTGTGTGCCCCACGCTCGCTTGACGTTGGCGATGCTCCTGCATCATACTCCCTCACTTGAAAATTTTCATGGGCTCTTGTCCATGAGCTCTTGCACGGTCTATCCATGCTTCTGGATCTCTGCTTCATTCTCCCAGCTAGCATCTTCAACTGGATGTCCTTTCCACTTGACCAAGTATTCAAAATATTCTTTTCTCCTGGTCCTCTTGCTAACTCTTTTGTCCAATATGATTTCCATCTATGGCTTCTCTCCAACTGGAATCTATTTATCCCACTGAACCTCTAGTTGTTCACTACCTGCTTCTGCTTCCTCAACTTTGTATGGGTACAAATCTGAGACATTGAATATCGAAGAAATTCCGATCCC
>SNQJ01S0128066.1:1726-26149 GCA_010110895.2 Picea sitchensis
GTCCCAAAATTGCAATCCAAAATTCACGATTTGGAAAACCAAGTGGCAAAGCTCACTGGTCAGAATGCAAGAGAACAACCCAATGACAAGAAACAACGAACTACGGGTTCGATCCTGTTCAAAAATGTTGAGTCTGCTACAGCCATTGTCAATTCGAAATTGACATAATCTCAACGGTCTAGCTGGTATAACTCTTGCTCATTTATATGGTACATTCGTGAACTCTGTGTGCATTATTGACTTGCTCGGTTACATAAACATGCACTGCTGTATATGATTGGATTTGTTAAATCGAATTTTGTTTATAGTATGAGTTGGATTTGGTTTTGATTTTGGTAATCAATTGTTGGATTCGTTTGATTTAAATTTGTTACAATTGAAGGTTCTGTTGTGTCTATTATAGGCAAGTTGTTTTGCAACATTTTGAAACACAATCTATATGATAATTCGAATTGGTTATAACACATCTACCATGGTTATCTGCTGCTTTCATGTAACTTTGAACAGCCTGGATATGATTTCGATTTTGTTGCAAAAAAGGGTTTTGTTTTATATTGAGAATTGATGCAAATCCTAACAATAACCCGATTTCTTGTCAGTCATTCTGTAAGGCAAGTCGACCCTGTTCTGTTGCAAAATTGAACGACACTATATTTTTAGTCACAAACAAAGTTGTAAAACAAAACGACATGCCCAGAACAAAAAATTCATCTATAATTGTATTAAACTCGATCTTGTTTGATTGTTGTTTAGGTTATGGTTAGCAATACTGTTTGATTTTGACTGTGTCATACCCAACAATTAAAATAGATGATGATTTTGGTCAAAACTATTACACATGTTTCATTTAAATGTGAATCGTAACATCTTTCACTCATTCGATCAAAATAGAATGAATATCACGCTGAATCGTACAGGCTTTCTATCGTTACTATTGATTGAAATGATATCCATATTGCTACAGTTGTAACGTATGTTTGATCATATCGATTATAGTTAGGTTGTGGCAAATCTTATTTGATATGGTTGCTATCTTGTTTGATCATGATTATAGATTACGATTGTATTGTATCTCATTCGAACTTGATTCAATGTCCAATTTCGACCTGTCAAAGTTTGACTATACCTTATGGTAACTAAAGACAGAAATATTTTGGTACTCTGTTTCAATTGAATTTCTTTGGATGCGATTTGATTTGGATGATAATTTCAAATTGGATTATTAGTGACTCGTTTTGAGGATTATTAAAATATGATTCGATTTGATTTTATCTGATTGAGATCTGGTCCTGTTGGCTATTTTTGACTAGCTACAGAATCAGATGATTTTGTAGCTGAGTCTGTGGAGTCAAAATTTTATTGTTTTCTTAATAAAATATTCTTCTAACTTGATTTTTGGTGTCTATTGCAGGTAGATTCGAATTGGCAATAGATATGAGGACCAGTTGGAGGATATCTTAAGGATTTCACCTNGAGATTCTTGGCTGTCTCAGGGCAGCAAACGCATGAGTTTTGCAGGTTTTAATCAAATCTGTAGTTTGTCTAAAGTGCACATTTGTGAATAAGGAATATCATAGCTGATAATTAGATAGTTGATTTGAGTTATTATAATCATAGTTAGTATCTTGTATATATAGTAGTTAGTAGTTTATAGTTATGATAGCGTAGTTAGTGTAGTTTGTTTTATTAGTTTCTAGTTTCTTTGATTAGTTTAGTTTGTTTTATTAGTTTAGTTTGTTTTATTAGTTTCTAGTTTCCTTTATTTTAGTTAGTCTCTTGTATTCAGTTATAGTTTAGTTTTTTTATTTAGATTAGTTAGATTTCTTAGCTCAGATCATTTCTCTTTGGTTTCCATACGAGACCTTAGGGCGGCCAACGGAACCGTTAAACTCGTCAGGGTGGTCCATTCAAAACGGCTTGGGTTATTTAGACAACCTCGGACCGGTTCCACTCTCCCAGTTGACGGACGGTCAGTTTCGCCCATCAACATACACCTGAGAAAGAGGTGGAAAGTTCAGCTCAAAGGACCAGACTTTTTAGAACAGCTTGCAAGACCAAGGATAGGGTGTGCAAGGTCATTGTAGACAGTGGTAGAATGGATAATCTCGTTTCAACCGAGATGGTAGAGAAGCTGGAGCTGGAGATGACTGATCATCCAAGCCCATACAGAGTTTTGTGGCTACAGAAAGGACACCAGGTAACTGTTACTAAACAATGCTTGGTTGAATTCAACATAGGAGGGTATAATGATAAAATACTCTGTGATGTTATTCCTATGGACGTATGTCATCTATTGCTGGGTAGACCATGGAAATATGACATAAATGTGATTCATGACGGGAGAATGAACACATATACCCTAGAGAAGAATGGGAGAACCCATATGTTGCTTTCGATAAAGGATAAGGAGGTAAAACTAGAAGTAAGCAACACAGTACTTCTCATGAGTGGGACGGAGCTTCTTACGGAGGTGAAGAAGAAAGAAGATCCACAATTCTTTGTGGTCAGGAAACCAAGGATTGTTATGACTAGCACAAGAGTGGATGATTTACCGGAGGAGGTTCAGGAACTGCTGGAAGAGTTCGCTGACATCATAGTGGATGAATTACCTCGTTCGTTGCCACCGATGAGGAGTGTGAGTCATCATATAGACCTCATACCAGGAGATAGTTTTCCAAATAAAGCCGCGTATAGATTGACGCTGCAAGAGAATGAAGAAGTTAAAAGGCAAGTCCAGGAGTTATTGGACAAAGGATTGGTCAGGGAAAGCTTGAGTCTATGTGATGTTCCAACAGTGCTTAGTCCGAAGAAATATGGAGGCTGGAGGATGTGTACTGACTCAAGGGTGATTAACAAGGTAACCATCAGGTATAGGTTCCCATTACCGAGAATGGATGATATGATGGATTTCCTGAGTGGGGCAAAGTATTTTTCAAAGATAGATCTAAAGAGCGGATATCACCAGATTCGCATGAGAGAAGGCGATGAGTGGAAGACGGCCTTCAAAACCAACGAAGGACTGTATGAATGGCTTGTTATGCTGTTTGGCTTGAAAAACACATCGAGTACCTTCATGAGGCTGATGAACGAAGTCCTGAGGGAGTTCATCGGGAAATTTGTCATTGTGTATTTGGATGACATACTGATTTACATTAAGTTAGTGGCAGAGCACTTGAAACATTTGGCTATAGTGATGAAGAAACTACAGCAGGAGAAGTTGTTGATAAACATGAAGAAATCTTCATTTATGAAGACAAAGCTCATTTATCTGGGTTATTTTATATCTGTAGATGAATTGAATATGGATCTAGATAAGGTGGAGGTAATTAAGAATTGGCCATCACCGAGGAATGTATTCGAGGTGAGAAGTTTTGATGGTTTGGCTAGTTTCTACCGGAAGTTCATCAGGAATTTCAGTGGGATTAGCGCAACAATGATGGATACAGTGAAGAAGCAGCATAAATCTTTTCACTGGACAACAGAGGCTGAGAAGAGCTTCAATCTGTTGAAGCAAAAGATCACAGAACAACCAGTTTTGGTGTTGCCGTATTTTCGAAAGACGTTTCAAGTGAAATGTGATGCAAGGGGATTTGCCATAGGAGCGGTCTTGAGTTAGGAAGACAGACCGATTGCATACTTCAGCGAGAAGCTGAATGAGGTGAAATTGAAGTACTCCACGTATGATAAGGAATTTTATGCTATCATTCAGGCACTGAATAAGTGGAGGCATTACTTGATCCCGAAAGAATTTGTTTTGTATAATGATAACCACGCATTATAGTTTGTAACTCAATATGAGAAGTTGAATCAGAGACATGTAAAATGGGAACAATACATGCAGAATTTCACATTTGTGATTAAACACATTTTGGGTACTGCTAACAAAGTGGCTGATGCTTTGAGCAGGAAGTGTTTGTTGTTGCAGGAGTTCTGAGTCAAGACCTTAGGTTTTGATGATCTCAGGGACATGTACATACGTGATGCAGATTTTGTAGAAGCATATGAAGCAGCTGAGAACCCAGTTCTCTGAGATAGAAGCCCGTGAATGGACTACATGATCCAGGAAGGATTGTTGTTCAGAAGCAATCAATTGTGTATTCCAAAATTCTCCATGAGGGAGAACTTTTTAAAGGAGAAACACAGTGGTGGATTAGCAAGACATTTTGGCCATGACAAAACATTCGCGAAGTTGAGCGAGTCATACTTTTGGCCAGGGATGCAAGCAGATGTCAAGAGATTCATTGACAGATGTCAAATTTTCCAGCATTTGAAGGGGAGGAAGCATAATGCGGGGTTTTATTAGCCATTTCCCATACCAGAGAGGCCATGGGATGCGATAAGCATGGATTTTGTATTGGGGTTGCCAAGGACACAAAGAGGTGTTGATTCAATCTTTGTGATAGTGGATAGGTTTTCTAAGATGGCACACTTCATCCCATGCCAGAAGACCAGTGATGCGACTCACATCACAAATATATTCTTCAAAGAGGTCGTTCGACTTCATGGGTTGCCGAAAAGCATAGTTTCGGACAAAGACACGAAATTCATAGGACATTTTTGGAGGACCTTATGGAAGAAGCTAGGAACTAATTTGATGTTTAGTTCGGCTTATCATCCTCAGATGGATGGACAAACATAAGTGGTCAACAGAAGTCTGGGAGACTTGCTGATAAGCTTGGTGACAGAGCACCACAGCCAGTGGGACAACATATTACCACACACAGAGTTTGTGTACAATGACTCAGTGAATCGGAGTACAGGAAAAATTCCATTTCAAGTTGTCTATGGGATGCAGCCAAGAGGAGTTTCTAAATTGAGGGATTCAGAACAGACTGCGACTAGCAGTGCTAGTGCAGAAGAATTCGCTGAGGCAATGAAGGAACTTCACAACAAGGTGAAGGAGCGGTTGCTAAAATCAAGCCAGGAATATAAGCGCAGAGCAGATCAGAATCAGAGACAACTTCAGTTTGAAGTTGGTGATCTAGTTCTGGCACATTTAAAGAACGAAAGGTTCTCGAGGGGAACATACAATAAGTTAAAGATGAATAAAATAAGGCCATGTAGGGTCTTGAAGAAATTCGGGGAAAATGCTTATGAGATCGAGTTACGAGATGTAATCGAAATATCTCCGATATTCAATGTCGTAGATTTATACCCATACAGGGCTGGAGAAGCAGAGACTAGAGCTGAGCAGCCAGTAATCCAGTGGATGGAATAGATGCCAGTTGCAGAGAAACCACAGATGGAATGCATACTGGACAAGAGAGTGGGTAAGAAGACCAGGAGGAAATAATACTATGAGTATCTGGTCAAATGGAAGGGCCATCCAGTGGAAGATTCCAGCTGGGAGAATGAAGTGGAGATACGAAAGCATGGATAGACTGTGTAGGAGCTCATGGACAGGAGCCCATGAAATTTTTCAAGCGAGGGAGTATGACGAAGGAGCATCGCCAACTCATCAAGCGAGCCAGCATGGAATCGAAGGACAGCTTGACAAGCCAGCACAAATTTTGAAAATGCTTTGGAATTGTGCACGATCTTAAATGAAGTCATTTAAGAAGAGGCGCCTTTGTATATTGTAATGGACCTTGAGAGGATATCTCTCATCCTTAAGTAGATAGACGAGATTTAATATAATTAATGCAGGTAGATAGGATTTCAATTCATAGATTAGACAGTTTTAGATAGGAGGAGGGAGAACGAATATAGACACCCTCATTGTGCATTGTAATATTATTCAGGCATAATTCAGAATCTGGAGAGCAAGAGCATACAGAGAGCTATGTAAAGAACACCCATGTATTGATATTTGAATTAATAGAAGAAGCTTTGATTCAAATTCATGGTTTGTGTTGTTCTCTGTGTATTTGATGTTGAGATGCTCATGAATGTTTACTTCTTGTTATGCATTTTCTTTTATATTCTATGTATATGAATTCATGTATGAATTGAAGTCTGAGAGAGTGAACGAATGAGTTTCAATTGTTTCTCTACTTGAGCCAGAGAATTCCTGCAAGGAGTGCAGTCGAGTTGTCCGCAAGGAGTGCGTTGACAGAGGGTTCATTTAGAGATAGCTTTTTTTCTCATTCATCCCTGAAGTGAAGTTGGGCACATGAGCCGTGCAAGGAGTGCATCGGCCAGGTAAAAGTCTCAGGGTTGCGAACCTGAGGGAGTCTTTGAAGGATTGTTGCTGCAGGAGTGCGCAGAGTCGAAGACTTCAACACGTAGTCGTGATTAAAGGTTTTCCGCAAGGAGTGCGAGCAAGGAGTTCCTTTTGAGGACTTAAAGAAGTGGGAAAATCTTAAGAAGGATAGGCCTTCGATTTTGTCGAAGGATGGCATAGACAAATTGTGCGTTGAAGGCTTACAAGATATGTTGCAAGTTACGCGCAAGTGGACGGGTTCCACAGAGGAACACTTTGTCATTCTGTGGATTACGAAAGGAAGAAAGGATGGTCGAAATCCTCCGAGGAAAGTATGCAAAGTTCCGAGGGCTATTAGATATTGTGGAGATGCAAGGAGGTTACAGCGAGAACATCAAAAGGTTCCAAGCTCAGGAGGGGCAGAGTGTTCGTCGGAACCATGAAGGGTATTGGATCCACACATATATCGTGTATCGGGGTTTCGTGAGTCGAAGCTCCAAAATATTGCATCAGGAATCGCGATATTGCGATACGCAATATCCCGACAAGTCGAAGGACAGTGTGTAGGGACCGCAGGAGTTAGTGGAAGACAGGTGGCATAAGTCATCGAGGTGTCACAGCGAGAAGTGTCGTGAAATTGACATCAAGATTCACGATCCCGTGAAGTCCGAAGTCCCGACCAGGTGACGGGACCGTTCAAAAGTCAACCCGTGAGCGTATCAGAGTTTCGGCGCATCGGGGTTCGGGAGTCGACAAACCAAGTGGTTTGATATCGTGAGTAGTGAAATCGCGATAAGGAAAGTTTCGACAGGAGGAAGTTAGCATTGACTGAGGCATCGGGTCTCAGGGATTCGAGAGCCCAGTGATCGACCATTAGACTCGCGAAGTTGCGAGTTTCGATTTCCTGATAAGTAAAGAGAGGGGGAATAGCGTGAAGAAATCTGTGGGTGCAGATTTCTCGACAGGGAGATAGAAGAGTTATTCAAGAGTTCTTCGGGCCGAGAAGAAGAAGATCCTGTGTGTATGCACATGGACCTTCCGACCTGTGGGTGGTGAAGGGGCCGCGTTTCCTTCATCATGACTCTTTGATTAAGACATTATTTCAGGTTATAATCCCCTGTAGAGAAAATTCTATTGTCTGGTTATAACATTGAGCTTATCCTAATACTATATGGTCTCAGAGTGAAATTATTTCAGGGAGCTTAAATCTTTTTTCAAGTCTTATTCTTTTCTTCCTGAGATGAAATATTACCATATCATAGATAATTGCTTCACCCAGTAAGTCGCCATTTGTTGGGCCCCAACAACTCCCCCTAAAGTTTTACAAAATTTAAAGGGGCCCCATTAGAATCTTGATAATTATAATGAGCTACAAAATCAACCTTTTCAAATAGTTCCATACCTTGGATTTCTTTGATAAAAACTTAAGACATTCACTATAGTATGAAACATTCATTACAAGAGTATATGCCAAAATTTAGAAACGAGCATAAAAATCTCAATTTAAACAAAAACGTTAATTTTTATCAACTGTTTACTTTCGTTTAAATTATGATTATGTGTTCATTCATTTGCTCATTAGCAAGTTTGACTATTTGGAATAATGGGTTCAATACTTCATCAAATAATATCTTGGTTGGCTTCTCATTTTCACAAAATCATTTTGTGGGATTAATTAATTAAATTATTTTTTCATTTTGTATCTCATTTCAAAATAAAAATAAAAAAAGAGTTATCTATCATTTCTTTGATTTTGTGGAAACTCAAAATTAATATTTTTCTCCTCTCCATCAACTTGAAGCTTCAAGAATTTTAAGATCATACTTGAAAGGAAAATATAACCAATATTTGTTTACAACTTATAGTTAGCTTTTAGTTTAAATTCATTTAAATTTGATTGTTTTAGATTTTGTTTTATTCACAATTTTTGGGTTATTAATTTAGGTTTCTTTTTGTTTCACGGGTTTCTATTATCAGTTAGTTGGTATGGATCTGATCATGGCTTGATTTTATTATCTAAATACGTTCAAGATGATTGATCCAAAAATAATATTGGATTGCTGCAAATAAATTTATGAGCAACAACAGATAAAATTTGGAAATGCGTCAAGAACAAACAAACGATTTTGTGGGACTTGCTTCTGCCAAACCATGAGGAATTTGAAGAAATGGTCAAAAACTCATCTCCAAAATGTACCCATTTAGATTACATGTGAGAATTTCCCCCCAAAAATGCACAATTTGAGAGATATTTGTGTCTCTTTACGAGGCAAATTTCAGGTGGCGGAAATTATTAGTGACGACCAGACTCTTCATTCATTGTATAAATATATAAGAAAGTTTAGAGCCAGAGGATCCAAGAAATTGAGAGGAGGATTTTTATCCTTTCTCTTTTGCATATTATTTCTTTTGTAAACTTTTTTGTTTTCAAATGGAGTAGTAACGGATGGTTGGAATCTTTGGGAGAATGGACAAGTATTTTCAAAGAAGAATATGGAATTACATGTTCTTTAATGGCTTTTGTCCTGTGAGTAAAATGGTTTTATTTTCATTATAATATCTTCATATTCTTTGAATAATTGATTATACATTGATTTAAATTAGCTTTAGTTTGTTTTATCAATACATGGTTAATTTCTATCATTTATATATTAATTTTTTCAATCTTTAAGAGTCTATTATCCCAAAAGTTCTTCTTGGACCATATGATGAACATATTTTGTTGAAAATATATGAGAAAGCGGTTTACTCTTTGGATTTCGTCCTGTGTAGACTTTGCAGTGTTTTTTCATTGTCTTCTCATGTAATTTCTTAATGTGAAATGTTATCCATGTCGAATTAGCTTTAGTCAGTTCTACACATAATATTTTATATCATGCTTTTCTTTATGTTGTTCATTATCTTTTGGTTTATTTTATATCTATGACTGATCATCTATTCAAGTATTTTGACTTTACATCTAATGCTAGATAGCTGGTAAAACCATTCCTGAGAATTGGAATTTCTTTCATTTTGAGTTATTGGACATTTCAAGGTCACACAATATATAATTATTTGTCTTTCTATCATTATAAACTCGCTCGAGAATATGAAACACTTCCTTGAATTTATTCAGGAAGTATTATTCTTTCTTTTGTCATAGGTTTACACTTGACACAAGTTAAGAGGAGCTCATACAAATACAGAAAGATGAATTTAGCTTGGTATTGTTGAGTGAGAGGTTAGTAGGTGCATTTCTTTCTTTTATTCAGATTTGTTTATATATGAATGAGACGATGATTGCATTAATTAGCTTTCACTGTTTTTGTGTCATTGTTTCAATCGTATTCATTTAGTATTTATTTCTCTAAAATCTTTAAAACATCAAAAGCGTATTATTCATATATTGTTCAGAAACTTAATTAAACAATCACTTTCACAAGATTTTATTTTAAACCTTGTAAACTTGTTTATAATCATTTGTATATTCACGTTTCTTTTTAATAAACATTAGTAAGTAATATATCATTTGTTAGAATCATAGCTTTAGATTAGTTTATTTATTTTATTGTTTTAGGACTTTAGTTGGCTAACAAATCCATTAAGGTTGTCATGTTAGATCATACCAAATGGCTTGGGGTAATTAGACAACCTCGGTCTGTATCTAACCTTCCAGTTGACAGTGTGTCATTTACACTCGTCAACAATACTCTAGAGGTGTTCTTTGGGCCTTCGATTTCTTGCGTGCGGCTCCTAGATGTGTGGTTGGCCTCTTGTTTTCCCCTACATCCTATGGGTTGGGACTTGTTATGGTATTTTGCGCAGGCTCGTCCTGTTTCTGTTGCTCATTGGCTGACTGCATCTTATCCTTCTTCCCATTCTAGGTCCTTGTCTTCATTGGCCCATCATCTGTATTTTTTGTCTTGCTCTGGCCTGTTCTTTGTCTCTTGGGCAATTGGATTTCCAAAGGCTACGTTTCTCTCTGCCTTGACTCTTCTTCTGTTGTTATTTCTGGAACATCCTCGGTGATGACTAGAATCCTCCATTCATTGTCCCACTCGCTGATGACCATGTCGATGTCACCCCCCGTGATACAATAGTGCATCTGTATCCACTGCTTAGTAGGATCCTTCTGTGCCTATATCCACATTATTTGTCGTGTGGCCTTGGAGTTGGAAATGCTCCCATATCCCGCGATGACCTCTGGTGTTATTCTCCACATCTTGGAGATGGATTCTTGTAGGTCGTGTAGGTATTCTTCAAAGATGGCCCCATTTTCCTTTTTTCACCTAGCCTCAGGCCTGTCTCTGAGCAACAAATATCTTGCTCCCTGATTCGGTTTGGGTCTGGTACAAAAAACTATATACCTTGTCTCTTTCCATCCCATGAAGGCTATCAATGTGATCAGCTATGATTAATGAAACTTTGTTCCTAGATCCTGTGCATCCTTGTAGTCATCTAGGAATAATTTCAAGAGCTATGGTTCCCAACTCACTGTGGTGCCTTCTGTGCATTGAGCTGCAACTGTGACAACTCCAGCTGGAAATTCCTCTCTGCAACATTTTCTTATCATATTACAGGCCAAGATTTTTTCTCCCAGTTGTGTTGCAGCATCGTTGATCCTCTTGATGATGATCCCTCTTGTCCCTCTATTGGTACCATACTTCTTCTTCATCTCTTCGGCTAGTGTTTTCTCTTTGGATTTTTCATCCAGAAACTACAAAAGATCCATACCCCAAATTGGTAACCCTGTTATCTTCGCGATAAGCTCAACATCTATTGAGATGAGCTTATATAACCATATGTCCCCTCCATGCATAACTAGTAACAATTGTTTGACCCATGCGGTTGTGTGTTGATCTCTGCCAAAATGTGGTAGGGCCAACAGACCTAAAATTCTAGTTTTATCCAACTCGATTGCCATTGGAGTGGCTGATTGACTGGTTCCCCAACTTTATTTATCCATGTAGTTTGTAAGAATACCCTCTTCGCAAATTATGGGAACTTAGCCTCGTCTACTACATCGTGGTCAGATTATTTGAGCTTCCCTATATAGCCCAGCAGGTCTGGTCCTACCTATACCCCCTCTGGTATGCGCGGTAGAATGATTTATTCTGTAGGTTTCTTGCGAGGTGACCTAGGTATCTATATATTGTCTTTCTTCGCCGATGGTGGATGTCTTGATGTTCCAGTGGATTTTGTTTGTTCCTCTGTATACCATTCTGACCAATCTTAGGAATCTTCAACTATCCCTTCTACTGGGTGGTCTGATATGGTCGTCTGTGACTCGTCTGGCTCAATTGTTGATTCTTGAATCAATGTCCTTCCATTAACTCTCAGAGCTGCTTTGTTTTTCTCTCGTTGCACCTCCTTTAGGGTTTATGTTTCCTGGCTATGTGGATTTTGTATTTCCACTGGTATATCCATATTCGTTCCCTCTAGTGTTGGATGTTGGATTTCTTCCAGTATGGGTGTAGGGTTCACCAGTGCTATGTCTCAAGATGGGATTTTGTCAATATCAATGATCTTCGACAGTTTTTGTTCACCTTCTTTCGCCTGTCCTCATGACCTGTTCTGAAATCTGGTTTTCCTGTCGGTTTGGGTCATTTCTTCTTGCTTGGGCGGTGCCATGGTGATGAATGTCAAATGTATGTTGGATTCAAATGGTATTTTTGATATCTATGAATTCACACTATGTTGTTTAGCCTCTATCATTATTTGTCTATTCTCTTTTCGTGAATAGACTATTGGCTCCTGCGTTGATGTGTTGTATGGGTTTCCCATCAAGCTTGTCAAGGACGCTTCCTTGATTATGCATTTGATGCACCTCAATTTATCGTTCAATGCATCTCCATCAGTTTCATACTTTCCATTACTCTTGCTTCTTAGACTCCAGTTGGTGTGATTAATGTGATGTCAAATCGATCTTTTCCAGCCTTCACTTCCGCCTAACATTGTCTTGTCGTATTGCTTTTGCCAACTTTCCTTTGACCGTTTGTTTCCCTTTGTATGTGATTGTTGTCCTTCTCCTCACCTAAGTGTGCATGCCCTTCCTATCTCTGACGCACTGTGATCCTTTCGATTTTTTTCCTTTTGGTTCTCTTTTGATATACTTTTTTTCTTTTACTACGTGGTGGGTGGTCGTTTGTCCTTGTACAACTTCAATCAGCTCCCATTAATCATCACTCTGATTTCTGCAACTGATAAGTATTTCAACTATACCGCTCCTCCATCTGTGATGGATTTTACTTTGTACAGTCCTAGCCAATGCATTCTTGGATTTCCTAGATGCTGAAATGATTTGTTGTCATAGATCAGTACTAGATCTCCTTCCTTGAAAGTTTTATTCTTTATGTGTCGATCATGCCAAGATTTGTCGCTTGATTTCTGAACCTGTTGGTGGAATCTTGCTAAGATTTTGGATTCCTCGATGGTCATTAACTGATTTAGTTTCTCTTGTACTACGCCTCATTTTTTCATTTGTGTAATTGTTTCTACCCGCAAGCTTGGTTCTAAAACTTTTAATGGCACCACTGCTACTTGGAAGTAAACCAATTTAAATGGTGTGTGCCCTGTCAATTTTTTTCATGTAGTCCTTTAGGCCCATAATATTACTGGTACTTTGAGGTCCCATTTGTCCCTATTGACGTTACAAATCTTTGTCAGAACCTTCTCCAGAATTTTGTTGAATGCTTCCACTATGCCATTCGCCTGTGGGTGATATGGTGTGCTCTTCTGGTGATGGACTTCAAACTCTTCAGTCATTGCATTGATGGTTTTGTCTATGAAGTGCGTGCCTTGGTCTCTCATCAAAATTATTGGACACCCAATTCGAGTGATGACCTGTTCAAATAGAAAGTGTGTTGTTGTTTCTGCATTGCAATCCTTCACTGATGTGGCCTCCACCCATCTTGTTAGGTATTTTTTCGCAGTGATAATGTGCTTAGCTCCTGTTCGTTTTGTTGGTGGTTTCATTGGTCCCATAAAATCTATTGCCCACTTTTTGAATGCCTATAATTTTACTTGTGGTCGTAATGGAATCTCATCTCTTTTGTTGGGTTTGCCTACCCTTTGACAGACGTCGCATTTTTGACAATACTCCTTCGAGTCTTTGGGAATCATTGGCCACCATAGTCCTACGTGTAATACCTTTTGCATGGTATATTTTCCTGCATAATTCCCTCCTGCTATTCCTTCATGGTATTATGATAAAACTCTTGGTATTTCATTCTCTAACATGTACCTTCGCAAGATGCTATCTATGCCCATTTTGTATAGGTGTCCTGCAATTAGTTGATAGTCGACAGTGCGAACTACCATGTTTTTCTTTTGTGCAGTGCTATATTATTATGATGCATTACCCGTTCTCAAGTACTAAATGATATATGTGAAGTGTTCATCAGTGATCTATACTGAAAATAACTGTGCATCTAGAAATTTGTCCTCCAAGTTTGTAGGTTCTTCTCCATTGGTGACTCTTCATTTATGGTCAGGTCCTGCATTCGTTTTCCCTAGATTGACTATTAATTCAAATTCAAATTCTTGGAATAGTAGTAAGAATTGACATATTATCCCCCCCAACACTGGCTTGTTGACTAGGTATTTTAGGGTTGAGTGATCTGTAAACATCTTAAAATGTTTTCCCATTAAGTAATGTCTTAATTTCTATAGTGCATAGACCATAGCTAGGCCTTCTCTTTCTGTCGTGTTATAGTTCTGTTCTAATTCAGATAGCTTTATGCTCGCAAATGCTATCGAGTGATCCAAGTCTCCTACTCCTGGTTGGGCCAAGATAGCTCCAAATTCTATGGATGATGCATCTACATGCACGTGAAATGTCTTCTCCCAGTCTGGAAATACTAATATCGATGTGGTAACCATATTTTTCTTCAAAGTGTCCAGTCTGTGTTGATACGCGTCGTTCCACTGGAACTTTGTGTCCTTTCTTAACAACTTTTCCATTGGTGCAGTAATATGTGCATATCCTTTGATAAATTTCCTGTAGTATCCTCTGTGACCCAACGTCTCTCTTAGTTGACAGACTATTTTTGGTGGTTGTAAGTTAACAATTACTACAATCTTAGCGGGATCTACTAATAAACGTTGTTTACATACTATATGGCCCAATAGTATCCCAAATAGTGTTTTGAATATGCATTTCTTTATGTTCATTGATATCTAACACTGTCTACATCTTTCTAACATTAGGCGTAAGAATTCTACATGGTCTTTCAACAAACTGTAAGCTATCCAATCATCTAGGTATACTTCTAGGAACTGATGGATGAATTCCTTAAATGCAACAATGACTACTCTGGAAACAATTGTTGGCGCATTCTTCAGTCCAAAAGACATGACTGTGTATTGGTAAGATCCCCATTCTATCACAAACGTAGTCTTGTATCTATCCTCTTGGGCTATCATGATCTGATGGTAGCCTGAGAATCCATCACTAAAATAGTAAGCTTCATGTCCTCCTATGTTCTCTAACAATTCGCCTGTGAACGGTGTAGGGAATGGGTCATGTAGGCATGCATCGTTCAACTTCCTCAAGTTGATGTATATTCTAATCCCTCCTTGTTTCTTGTCCTTAACTACCATCGGGTTTATCCATTCTGATTCTTCAACTGGTTCTATGATGCTTGCTTCGAGCATCCCGTCGATCTCATCTTTGACCTTCTACTTATATATTGGGTTTAGTTTGTACAATCGTTGTCTAATCGGTCTCACTTCCGGTCTGAGTGGTATCTTCATTTCTCCTATCTCTTCGGTTATGCCCTTCATCTATGTAAATGTTTTGGGAAACAAGTCATTGTACTTGTGCAATAACTCTATTATGATTTCCACTATTTTCTCATCCCATTAGTCTCCAATGTTTTCCATTTTGGGCTGCTCAATTGTCCCAATATTGAATTTATTCACTTTGATCGGTGTGAAAATAAATTCTTATTCTATAGGTGGACCTTCCACTTCTCTTTCTCCTTCTTCTTCTTCAATCTGAATATCATGCAAACCATCTTCATCCGATGATTCCTCTTGCACATGGTAACATGACAAAAGTTCTTTAACTATTTGTTTGTTCTATTGTTGTTCTTCTGTGATCATTTCAACTTCTGGATCTTCGATGAGTATCAATCCTCTTATCTATTTCAGTGCAGCATCTATGTTGGGGTTCTCATGCTCGAATGATAAAGTGACTATAAACTTTTTTTGCAATGTCATCTAGGTCGTAGTTCCTTTGTGCAATTCCTGGTTTGTATACCAATTTGTTGGTATTCCCTCTAGGGTGTGTATGAAGTGATGAGGCCATTCCTCTAGGGGTGTAAATTTCCACAACGTTCTGCACTTCCCCAAGTGTTCCGTTGGTGCCCCTTGTCCATCTTATTTATGTTATTTGTTGTTTTGATGTTCTGTGCCAAACCTTATGTGCAGTAACCACTTACATTGGTACCAATCTGTGATTGTCTCTTTTTGCATGCACCACCATCTTGCAGGTGTGGCCTTGAGTGCTAAATAAAGTGCTAACAGCCTCTGGTTCTCTAATAGTGTGTCTTTGTACTGTGTCAAGAAAGTTTCCAAATTGTTTATTCCATGGAAACTGGGTTGTTCCCTGATTTCTATGCCTTCCCATCTTACTGCACGGTCTATTCTTGCACATCTGCACATGGAAACCTCATGTAGCCTTTGTTGCCAGTTCTCTAAATCGCTATCTGAATCTGTTGCAAATGAAGTAATGCTTTGCCAACTGAGTATCCCGTCTGCAGTTGGGTTTATGTAATCCTCATCATGTGTAGTTGTTCTATACAACTGACGGATTTCCTATAAGTCTAGGAAAGTAGGTTCTACAAACCTCTCCCCTTATAATGGGTCTAATAGAGTAATGACCCTGTATTCTCCTGAATCAAATGTCATTTTCCTGGTCTTCAATTTTATTATGGCCTGGTTATCAAATGTCGAATCTAGACCAAGCAATGTTGGGTATGGTGTTTTGTCATCCACTATTTCAATGACTTCAAAACCTTCTTTAGTACACACTCCATCTAGTTTTACTATTACTCCTTTCAGTCTTTCGATTGGAAGGACTCTGTGTTGGTTTGTTATTTTCAATTGAATAGGTGAATATCCTAATATGGACTCTCCCATGCATTGCCATGTCTTCTTTGGTAGTACATTGACTTCAAATCCTATATCCAGTATGATGTCTCCAATGTTGAAATCTCTGATGTTGGAATTCACTATGAATTCCCTACTGGTTCTTCCCCTTGTATGTAGGTGATTGACAGTTTTTGGTTCTAGTTCTTCTTGCATCTCCATACTACATTTTTCTAATATGTTTTGCAATATTTTCATAGATGATGGATTATTTAATACTTTTACACATGATTGCAAGAAGCCTTTAACTGTACTTACTTATCCCATGGGTTTCATTTTGTTGGTATGCTCCAATAATGGAGGCATCGCGTACCCTGGTACTTCCTTGTTTTTCTATGCAGTTGAAGTTGACGCTATGTCTTCCTTTTGAAATTATTGTCTAGATTCTGTAAATATTTCCTTCTCATTCTTCATGTCGAACTGTCTCCTTGTTTCAACGTTCTTCTTTACCCACTAGTTTTGTGTTGGTTCTTGTTGAACAATGTCATCACCTATTTTAGCTCCTCCATGAGTAACTATATTGATGTTTCATCCTTCATCCCTTGCTTCGGCGGAAATCCACTAAACATTATGGTTTTTCTGGTTCCTCTTTTCCTAGATCTTTACTATTAGTGTCGGAAATTCCTCTGTATCATGGTCTGATGTGTGACAATACATACAAGTGGCTGGTGGAAGTGGAAATTTTCTTGCATAATGTTCTGGTTGTTGACAATTATGACATACCACTCATCCTCTACCTCGTCTGAAACCTCATCAAGCTCCTCCTCCTCTGTAGCCTACTCGATCTCCTCTTGGCGCATTATACTGAGGAGCCTGATTATACTGCACAATATTGTATTGAGGTTATTCTCTATTGTATTGCGGTTGCATGTTATTATATGGTTGTTGTGCAGTATTATACTGCTACTGCACAATGTTATATGGAGATGGAACCTGATTAAACTATGGTGCAACTTTCCCAGTCATCATTTCTGCCTACACTCTATATGCGTCATATGTCCTTTCTCACATCATCTCCATAGTTCTACAATCTTTTTCATCGTGGCCCACTGACTTGAAAAAGGTGAAATATGAGATCTTTAGGAATGTATGGTATTTATGCATCATCATGCAGTGATAAGGATTGTGACCCGATTTCTTTCAGATTTCGCACCATAGTCATGTTCGTAATGGATTTGGCATTCCTGCTACCATATACTATGTGAATGTTGGACATTCATTCTTGTGGTGTTCTTTAGTCCTGCATGTAGTACACCAAATGAATTCTCGTTTTTCCTTGTTCTTATTCTGGTTCAGTTGAAACATTAATTTCTTCATGTCCTCCTTTAGTTCTTCAATAGCTGGGTCCATCTATTGATACTGATTTTCTTCTAGCTGCAGGGCCTTTTGCAAAGCCTCTACCTACGTTCGGAACTTTTGTTGTGACAAAGGATATTTTAAGTGTGGTAATAGTGAATTAACAAATAAGTGTCTATGTTGCATCTCGGTCATGAAATATGTCAACTTCCCCTTCAGTCTCTTTAATCTCTAGTCAATCTCCCATACGAACTCTCTTGGTTTTTGTCTTATTTCCATCATCTCATTGATGTACTAATCCTTTGAGCTTGGCTTTTGGAACTCATTTATCAGTAAATTATTAATGTCTCCCAGTGTCCTTGTCGTCCTAGGGGTACTATTTGCGTCTAAACTCATGTACCAGTCTAGTGTGCATCTCTTAGCATAATAGCTAGCTGTGCAAGTTTGGTATATTCATTAGTGATCTGCTTTGCTTCCTAGATCTTTGCACAAATGAACAAATGTTTCTCAGGGTCTTCTGCTACTTCTCCTCGAAATTTGGGTAACCTAATGGTGGGATCATGTCCTTCCATTTTAAATTTTGAATTACTACCTCCGCGTGGTGTAGATACTTGACTAGTGCTACCTAAACTGATTCCTCTAGTTGTTGTTCCTTGTGTATATGTACTTCCTATTATTTGTCTGCTTATCAACTTTGGTTGTATAAACGTTCGTATTCTCTTTGGTGTATTTTTCACACATGGGTTTATGGGTTCCACATTGACATTAATATGGATAGGATTGATGCCTTATCTTCCTACTCTTGGATCTCTCGTCTTCCTCTCATATGTTGCACACATTATTTCCTCAATTTTCTCCACGGCCTAGAGATCCTCTACCCCTTCCTCATCACTCGCCAAGCCTTCCCTTGTGGCTATGACACTCTTCTTAGTATCCACCTTGTATTGGTAGGGTACTCCACTACGCGTCTTTCCAACTGTCTCCTTGATATTCTTGATCCGGTCATCATCCATCATGATTGGGTCCAAGGGTTCCTCCTTTCCCTTATCCTTTCCTCCTTCCATTTCTCCTTTTTCTATATGTGCTTCTCCCATGCACGCAGGGAAGTTTAGCTATCTGATTCCATTGTCATTACACCTTTGTTATATAGAAATATATTAATAGAAGTATAGAGCGATCGAATGTACCTTCCTCGAGGTCCCATAGAAACTCTTTCTTCGCTGCGTTGTATGGCTTCATTGTGTCTACTGCAAACTCTATGATAAAACCTACCACAATACTATCAAGCCAAAAGTCTACTGTGAGGGTGAATTTTTTGTTCACTTGCTGAAGTTGCTCAATCTATACTGGGTTCCACTCTAGCTGTTGAATCCGGTTCATTGTGTGGTTATCCTTTAACCTTAGTATACACTCCTACAATAAGTGTGGAAAATTGCAAAAAAAGACTTCGTTCAAATCAGTAAACACATATCTCTCCAGATATTTGCGGGGTGTTACTCTAGGGTTTCTATTGTCTTTCTGTTCAAAATCTATATCTTTTGTTCTCAACCAGCTTTCGATCTCTTCTTTTGTGGGATTCCACGGTATCAACATCCCCTTCTATTGGCCCATTGCCTTCTTCTTTTCTTCACTCTTTTCTTGGTCAACTTATCTCATCATCTCAACCCTCTCTTATTCCTACTAATGACAACAGAACAATTTGTTGGTTTGATTCCTTCTTCTACCCACTGTATGATTTTATTGACCCAAGGTTTATGTCTGTTAGGTTTCCAACAAAGCCTATAAAAATATCAACCCTCCTGGTAAACCAAAAGGCAACACAATTCACAGGATGCGCTGCGCAGTCTCACCCGAGATAGCATTAATGGGTGGTTGTAAGACTCATGTGTTTACAACCTAGAATTGAGTGTGAGATAAGGGAGTTGAATATTGAACCATTATTATAACTGTAACTAAAATCTATTGTCATTTGTGACTACGCAGGAAATATAACAACTCATTCATTAATTATAACAATCGCTATTGAAAAGATGATAAGGATAAACATACATTCATCACACAACATAGATGTTATCATGGTTCACCCCCTCTTGGGCTACATCCACAAAGATTTGGATCTTGGCTCTTTTATTATGGTATTTCCGCATCTACAATGTCGGGAACTTTAAAATCCTCCACAGTTGGGTAAGATCTATATGAGGTGGAGTAGATCGCACCAGGCTCCCTAGCATGTGATCTAACCCTAAATATCTACCTTCCTACATATTTTCTAGTTCAACAACTTAAAAAATAGATGATACTGTAGAAACCCTTACATATAGTAACAAATCATGCATAAATAATATAGCCATAATAATCTAAACAACCAATAACAACAACAACAACCCAAACTAACCCCCCTATAGTACCTCTATATCTATATTTATACATTTCTGGCTCTTCAGAAATTACAATACCTTACCAAAACCCTAACCCTACTGTCATTAGGTATTCCTCCCATGCGTGTTTGTTGTTCTTCCTTCCAGCTGTTGCTTTCCTTGAATGTATGCATGCTATGTTTCCTTCTAGTCGTCGCTTTCCTTTTGCATGCTTTCTTTCCCAAAAACAACTTGCTTTTCCACCTCAAACTTTGGTCTACCTCCAACAGATATTGATTAATGCATGTGGTTCTTTCATGCTTTATTTCGTATTAAATGTTGTTATAATTTGATATCCATTCAAAGAATTGAGTCTTGGGATTGCAACATGCCCCGCCTGCTAGTGGTTGTGCATGTTGTAGCCTGTTTAAGTGGCATAGCTTGGCCTATGGGTGGCCAAGTATGTTATAGATTGGTATAAGAGCTACAAGTTGAAACACCGAGCTGCAATGGGTCAGATCTATTAGACAAGATATTGTGGTTGAGATCAATTTAGGACTCTGAAGTCGTGAATCTCAAGAGGAATGGTGTTGCAGAGTCCATGCAGAAGATAAAAAATTTGAGATCCTTATTAAAGAATTGAAGCATCGTGACTATCTCTTTCAAATTTAGGAACAATCGTCACCGTGGGAGAAAGTTTAGATTTGGACCATTAGATATGTTCAGGAGAAGATAGATCCTTCACATACGTTGGATCTGGAGAATGTATGGGGTATTTAAGCACCAAAATCCTTCATACTTTGTTGCTTTGACAAATTTTAAGTATTTGATGAAAAGGAGATAAAAACCTTGAAGCTCTGGAGTCCTGCAGTGAATCTACATTGTCAATCGCTAGGAGGAGTACTTGACCATTGGATATGTCCAAGGACATTTTTGGACCATTAGATGAGGCAAAAATCAAGAGGTGAGGCATAGTGGGAAAGATCAAATCCCATTCGTCAAATTTGTGTGCAAGTGATCCTGAGTCATAGATCTCATGATAGTTCAGAGGTTCGACACTCCGAGAGAATCAAGTCCTTTAGCTACCAGGAAGAAAATCTCCTGAAGTCTTGAAATCTGGAGTAAATCATGACCATCCATTGTCTGGGATGTGTGTTTATAGATTAGAAAATATTTGACATTCAAGAGTTTTAGTTCTTATTTCACTGAGAGGAAGAATTCCCCGAAGTCTCGAAGTATGGAACTAATCCGAGCTGTTCATGTTTGGAGACAGATGTCTGAAGAATAGAAAGGGTTCAGAATCTCAACGTTTGGCAGTTTAGAGGTGGGGTGTCTTTCAGTAGCAAAAAATTCTGAAGCCCAAAGTTCCAAATTTCTGGAACCCCGAAGTTCCAAAGCTCCTAGGAACACTTGTTCCAAAGTTTGTCGTTCAGAAGTTTTGTCATGTGTTGATGTGAAATCCTCTGAAGTCCGAAGTTCCAAAGTCACAGAGCACTAGAGTGATGTGGCCTGTTGACGCTACCTAGGGTGAAGGGGACACACTTGATTCTTGCCACATGTCAATGCATTCCACGATTTTTAAAGACCATTTGTGCAATTTATAACTTGACATGTGTCACTCATAAGATGGGACACGTGTCATATCCATATTTTTCACCATGTATCACCCCCTATTGTGTGGTTGCTGACAAGACTTGGGGGGTTCTCCAGTTTGAAATTCAGAGGAAACATGGTATGATAAAGGTAGAAATCTCAAAGACCAAAGTTCCAGATCCTCGAAGCCCCGAAGAAGGGTCTATTCGGAAGTTTGCCAGTTCGACATTCGGGGAAAATGAAGTGTGATGAAGGTGAAACCTTCGAAGACAAAAGTTCCAAAGCTCTAGATAGGTGCATATCAGCTAAGTGCTTGGTCATAGCTCTAGCCATATGGGGCTTCGATCAAAATGAAATGGGGCTAGTGCCCGAATTGTTGTTTTCAAAGACAGAAAGGGGGCTAGTGGTCGAATTTTTTTGTGTTGAAGAGAGAAAAGCACTAAAGAGTGTTTAAGCCTATGATATGTTTTGATCCATGGTCATGTGGATCATGGTTTGAAGAAAGTTTTTGTGCGGAATTCAATTTTTGTATCAGCTAAGGGGGACGAAAGTGGTTTTTTAGGGAGCCCTAACTTTCATCTCAAATATTTGATTGGGGAAAGAATACAACTATTGGAAGGATGATTCATAGGAGAATGGCCTGGAATTATTCTAATTTGGATAACTGTGATCTATTTCTTCATAAATTAAATAGAAAAGGTACCTGTAAATTAAATTGACAATTTTTCTATGATATGTATAATTATAACAATATTGTTGCTTGTAGGTTTGTCGAGATTAGAGGTATAATCAGATCAATTGAAGAACATGATCAGATATTAGAGTCATGGAAGCATGGAAACGCTTACAGAAGTTGGATGAGATATTGAAAAATAAAGAATCCTCACATAGGATACAAATCTAGCAGGTTAAAAATGCCATTGAAAGGAATAGAGGGAAAAAAGTAAGGCTCCATAGCCTTGAAGGTAGAAATGTGTAGATAGTTGCAAAGCTTAAGTGTGAAAAAAATCCACTTTTGATATTAGAGTTCACATTGGAAGCAGGATGCCAATGCGGAGAATTAGGAATGCTCTCTCACTTGAAAAATGTCATTAAGTGAAATGGACATCCATTGGGGAATGGTATTAAGTGTCAATGGTATGGTTTCACAAAAAATGTTAATGAAGTAACCTAATGAAGAACTAGGAGTAACAATATTTGATTCAAGAATGGTGTAGTAGAATGATGGAATGTTTTGAGCTACTTCATTCCAACATGATGGAATGTCTCATAGAGGTAAATTTGGGCATGAATACCCAAGGGGATATGTTTCAATTTGAGTACACTGGTTGGATTGCATAATGGCCAAGTGGAACTTGGCTAGAAAGTTCAGACTAGGGAACAATAGTGCAACTGAACATAATAGGAGCATGCAAGGCAACCAGGATTTGAAGGAATTCAAGGAAAACCAAATACAACATAAATAGATGAATGAACAAGTTATTTGAAACAAAAATGCACTAGAATGCACGAGTCATACAATGAAGTTCAATTGCGTATGCATTAGTAGGCATGTTGACGGTAAATGCTTGGTGCATATGGATGTGTAATTGCACATGCTTGGATATGCATATAACATGCTTTTGAACTTAGAATAGTCTATTATTATGAAATAATGTTTGAGTATGACTAATGATGGATTATGTATTCAGAAAAAATGATATAGCAGGGTTAAAGATGTGGATGTTTTTGTGATTTCGATCTAGGTGAAGACCGATGAGGGTGGCAGGAATGGTGATCAGAATGATGGAGGAAGTCAGTGAGCTTCTACAAATATCAGTTGGTCATATAGAAACAAGTAGGTTGATAACAACCAGGCATGTATGCATTTAGTTTCTTTTGATGCATACATGTTGAAGGGGATTGAGGTAAGAATTACCTTAGTTAATTTTCAATATTTAAATTGATATGTAATGGCCAAATGCCTAGAGTATGTAAATGTTGTTGAAGCTAGAATGCATTTAGATAAAATGTTAGTTGCATATTATGTTATGATTGGTTATGGGATCATAACTGGGTTAATTCAGGATACATACTCCTTCTATAACAATGAATATCCATAGATTTAGTCATGTGTGAGACCATAATATGGTTGGATATGGAAGGGACATAGCATTATGTGAGTCCTCAATGGTATATACTATATAGTTGATGTTTGGATTGCAACCGCTTTTCCAACATTGAAGAGAGATTAATAATTATATTCTTAGTGTTGTGTTTGGGTTGAAAAGGAAGGTATACAAATAGTCAGGAAAGTAGTAGGAAGTTCGTGGATGATGTGTTGAGGCATTGGCCAGACCTTCCAACTCACCGTGTTGAATGCATGACATAGTTATGTGGTATTATGTAGTTAATGCAGGGATGCCTTGTGTAAATGTGGCCATCAGTATTGGTGCATTGATTGTTATTTTATTTAATAATTAATTGTTGCATTATGAAAATCCTGTGGTACTGAAAGTACATAATGATGGATAGATGCATTATATTTAATAGGAATAGTAGCAGAAGGTGATTGGATTCTTGTTGTTACAATTTCAAGATCAGTTTTGGAGCTATTAAAAATGTTACAACTACAGTAATCATTGAGTGCATTTGGGGTGAATGCATGTATATACTATATAACATAGAAATGATTATGATAATAACTGAAATGAAGTGAGTATTTCTAAGTCATGAAGTTGAAAATACTTCAGGAATTGTGATCTGGATTTATGTAGGAACATAATGAAATATAGAAATACACATAAAAACAGAGATGCAGCGGAAATAAGACTTCATTTCATTAATAACAAATGACTAAAATATGCTTACAGACAGAATGGAAATAAACTAGCTAGGGCGCTGGTAGCTTATCTCTGAGAAGAG
>SNQJ01S0128066.1:49570-61336 GCA_010110895.2 Picea sitchensis
GAAAACAAGAAAGGTACAGGGGGGAGAAAAACTACAAAACAAATGACTAAGAAACTAATGATCCATTATACTAATAATAAACAGAGTGTAAGAAACACCCTACTAATATTTCTGAAACCATAAACCATAACAAAAACAAAAACAACTTGGAAGAAACACAAAAGTTGAGAAAAATATTTAAGTTTTTCTTGTAATATTGGAAACAAAGAAACAATTTTTTGGAACCAAAAAACACTTATAAAAACTCACAAAAGACCCACAAAGATCTCATAGGACAAACACACTAACTTCTAGTAGGTTGGGAAGAGAAAAAACCCTTATTCAAAACATGTATGCGACTATGTAGTACAACATATGCATATGTACATGACTCCTAAAAGGAAAACCCATGTACACCCTTATAAGCCCCTCAAAAAGAGAGAAAAAGACACTGGAAGGCTTAGGTAGGGATATACAGACTCAAAGAGTTCTCAAAACAGGCTCAAAACACAAAAAAAAGGTTTCAACAAAGAAGAAAAAAGGAAAGCACCCTTAATGACCCAAAAAGGGAGAATCCCTATTATGGTCACTAGTTCTGTTACAGGAATTTACTCCCTATGGTATTTGGGTCACAACCACAACATATCAAAACCCAAGGAAAGTTTTCTCAAATTCTAATTAAACAATCAATCAGGAATAACTACTTATGATAACTAACTTTTAGGAAAAGGGAAAACGAGTGTACCTGGAATACTACGTTTAGAGTAGATCCCACTTGATGTCTTTCGCTATGGAATTCCTTCTCAACAACCTTCTGAAAGTCTTGTAGACAAAGAAATATGAAACTGCAAGAAATTAGTTATCCGCTAAATAAATAATTGTAAACAATTTAGAATCCATGGTTGATTAAAAAAAACATAGATATTATATCATCAGAATCATAAATCATCACAGAATTATACGAGAATGAGATTTATTTCATTAAGGATAGAAAAATGGGTTGGTTACAATCTGTAACCGTTTCGATACCATCCTGGAACTAGGCTCCAAGTTCCTCCAACCAAGGATTAAAATGTAAAGGAGTGCCTCCAACACTCTGCACTCAAGTAGGTCCAAGGAATACAAAAGTGTTCTTCCTGACAAGATAAGGTGAATAAAAATTCTATAAACAAGGGTTTCCAGACATAGGGGACAATATAAGACACTAGGGAAACATGGTACTTGTAGGATAGTCTTCAAAAGGATAACATAATGGTGCATTTCTTAGCCATGTTTTTCCTTAACCCCAAGGCTCTCTTTTATACACCATTTTGATGGTTGGAGTTATTATGTACAAGATTTAGGAAGTTATGGAGAAAAATATCCCATAAACTCCACCTAAAATTTCAGGATTATTTTTTTTGAGCCAAAATTAACATGCATGTTGGTTTCTAACATGGAACCTGCATATTGACGCAAACTAAGCCTCCTCCTCATCCAGAGTCTCTGCGATGACCTCCCGGTCTTAACAGATCGTTCTAATTTCACCTTCGAGCCGGAGTGGCTCTTTCGATTCCTCACTGGAATCTCTGTTAAAAACCCGGTCCACAGGTCCTTCCTTTTCCCCTGTCATGGCTTCTGCACATACCTGATCTGTCCCCGACAGAAATTTCGGGTTTCGGGGTTTTTGATTCCCATTGTCGAGAACCTCAGTCTTCTCGATATTTTGATCTTCGATATACCGATTTGCCGAAATAGATTTTAACTTCACTTAGCCCCTTGGGCTATACCTTTGGTCCACATGACCTTCCCTTATATGACTGCAGTCCTTTTCGGGTTTTTGCAACTCAAGCACATGACCTCTTGGTTTCTCGACTCCCGAAGTGCCGAAATGACCTTGCCTTTCGGGATTTTCCTGAAACCCCAAATTGTTGACACGCATCCCCTCAAGATGGACGGTCCTCATCTCTTCGCAATTTCAGGAAATCAAATGACTATGGGTTATTTCCCCCGGAACTCCCGAAGTTCCAATATCTGACCTACTATATGATGAAATGACATCAGCTGGCCCCACAATGGAACTTTCCACCTTGTCAGGATTTCAGACTTCGCATTTTTGAAATGTGCATGCTTCTTGTCTCCAGGATTTGTGAAACGCCAAACCTCGATAATCCGATGGACTTTTCTATCGGGATTTTCCCCAAACTTAAGGATTTCCGCCATGCATCCTCCTATGATGGACGGTCTTCAATGATTTCATGATTTCACGATTTCAAATGCTCTGGATGTCTCGTCTTCAGGATTTGAGAAATGTCGAATCCCGATATGCCGATGGCTCTCGATCTCCACCACGTGTGCCAACCGATGGATGGCTCAGATCTGTTTCAGGTTTTTCATCGTGGAGTGACCCGATCTCCTACCCTTGAGACTTCCAATATCCCAAATTCTAAAGTCTCGATATCCCGATGCCTTTCAGGAATTTTGCTCTGCTCGCGAGGGTTTAAACCCCATACAACTCCTATCAGAGCCTACAACTGACAGGTATCTAAGTGAGGTTTGACGACTCACGATCTCCTGAGCTTGAAACTGGGGAAATAGTCGTAACCCCCTTGCTTCTCTATTAGATCGGACGGCTGGCGGGACTTCACAAATTCTCTAGGGATATTTCAAACGTTCGTCTCTTCCCTTGAGAACCTCCATGAAATATAAATAAAATATTTCTCTGCGTGGAACTTGTCCCCCTGCAACACGATGTCACTGCACCTCCTTTCAATTCTTCAAGGCACTTAACCTCTTGCTCCCCTTCGACAACTTCAAAGGTTCAAACCCTTATGAGGGTTTTCCCAACTTCAAGTCTTTCAGAAAAACTCCTACTAGCACTCCTTGCGACAGACCTTCAAACACTTTCAAGTGTTGAACTCCTTTCGACTCTGCGCACTCCCTACAACAACAGTCTCTCAATAATTCATTCAGGTTACAAACCCCTGAAGCTTCACTCGGCTTGTGCACACTTTGCACAGATCCTGTGCCTAACTGCACCTTTGAGGAAATGAGGACAAAATCTATCCTATCTAAGCTTTCAGAGACAAACCTCTGAACCCTTTGTCAATGCACTCCTTACAGGAACTCTCGCTCAGACAAAGAAACAATTAAAACTCATTTCCTAACTCTTTCTCTCTCATACTTCAAACATAATCCTGAAATCATTCATACACAAAATAGAAAGAAAATGTATAACAAAAAGAGTAAAACCATGAACATACCATTCAACATACACATACAAGAAACAAATACAATGCCATGAATCTAAATTAAGACTTCTTCTATTAACTCAAATCTATGTACATGGGTGTTTTTCAAACACAAGTTTCCTATTCCAGCTCTATATGCTCTTTTTTTTGGTAATGTTCTTCACCATCATACAATTACACAATGAGGGTGTCTATACCCCATTTCCCTCTCTCATTCTAAACTATCTAATTCACGCATTAAATTCTATCTACTTGCATTAACTATCATAAATTCCTTTCCACCTACTAAGGACGAGAGCGGATCGCTCAAGGTCCGTTTACATTTTACAAGTGTGCCTCCACTTGATGGCTTCATAATGTTTTAAGACATTTTCAAAATTTGCACTAGGCGCCTTTCCAGCTGTCTTTTATCTCCACGCTGGCTCGCTTAAGATGCTCCTGCATCACATATGTAAGGGATTTTCTTTAAGGAACGTTTAATACACTTTGACAAATGGGATTTTTGAATAAGTTTTTGAGGAGGAAAAAGGGTATTTAAGTCCTACTACCAAGGAAAGGGATGTAACATAGGCCAATGAGTCATCATATGCATGTATAGAGGCAAATTATGTTATAACAAAAACGTGTGGATTTGAATCAACTGATGGGCATACGAAGTGACCCATTGAGGGTTGGCTCAAGTGGAAGACCAATACATGCAAGGGTCATCTTGGGTGGAAGAACAAGAGATGTGATGGTCAGCTTGGGAATAATTCCAAGAGTTGCAATTGTTCATGGGATGAATGGTCACATATATATAAATATTTTCACTTCATTGGATATGGAAGATGGATCATCAAAATCAAACTTGGAAAACAAGGATATTTGAGGAAAACTTAGGAAGATGGGTTGAGCTTCCCCAAGCAGCCAAGTTACCCCTATCTTGGATGATTTGTGCTACCTTTAGGAGTTTGTGATAAGGTACAACATACATGGGAGAGTTTCTTTGGGATGATTTCACATAACATATTGAATTCAAGTTTTCATGAGGTGTGATGGTGATTCAAATAGTTAGCATAGGGGAGATTCATATGTATAACATGTTGTCATAGAAGAGGTTCAAGTAGGTTGAGGTGCATCATGAATCAAAATGGAAAATCTAAAATGTGGATTGCTTCAAGAGAGAAGGATCGATTAGAAAAAATTGCATGGGTATACATTGTATTGGGGTTGGGTAGGTTGCCACAAGACAAGATGCACTCTTGTATGTTATATGAGTCATGTGCTCCTTGTAAGATATTGTACCAACACCTTGTATAATAAGTGTATGGCTGTTAGGAAGCTTTTGTGTCACCCAAAATATCTTTGTGTATCTTATCTTGTATGGATGCATGCATGTTTCATGGTTGTGTAAATGACTAGGTATAAGATGTTTTAATTGTATAAGAGTGTATGAGTTGTTAAATATGGGTAGGTTGGGCACTAATCTTGGTTGTTGAGATTTGAGTGAGTAGAAACAACTTATCGATCACTTGGTATATAGTATGAGTATGTTCCAAGTGAAGAGGTTTAATTTGAGTGAAGTAGACTTGGGTTTGTTTGGCCACTAGGTTTGAAATATCATGCTATCGCATGCCTTAAGGAGTGTACAAAGACTCAAGGTATTAGGGAAGTATTTTATAGGGTCATGATAGATGGTATTAGAGAAAAGTTTTGGTCATATACTTAAATGAGGTCAGGATGGTCCCACTCTATCAAGATATATTTTATCCAAGCATCACCAAAAACTTCGTTTGATTTGAGTTGGGTTGTTGGGAAAGTTTGACATTGACCGTAACCTTGGAACAAGGTAACTCTTTGCAGAGTCAGTTGAGTGAGTTATCAACAATATGTCATGAAAATGGGGTGAAGTGGGGATGGAACCTTGGTTGCAAAGAAAATTGAGGATGAGGATTGGAGGAATGGTGTAAGGAAGGTGGGTCATATACATCGAGAGAATAATACTTAGATAGAGTTTTTAATATTGCAGAGGTGAGTTATAAACGTGACATGGGAAGTTCAAGCACACTTCACTGAGACATGTATTTTATGAGCTTCGCCAAGTTTGTATATTGATTCATATTGTTGCACAACTTGAAATGTGGTAGAATTTGGAGAAGTTGGTCTTGCAACAATGGGTCAATTTTACTAATTTTGCAGTGAGGGCTTGGTGCCTTTGTGATGACTATGGTTCGATGGAATATGGGGTGAATTGAATGTATCACATGTTCATCACTTAGATTATTTTTGAGGTGATATGGAGATGGAATTAATCATGATCTGCAACACGGAGAGATGACACAATATTTTTTGATGTTAGGTGATTTGGGGCAAGTCACATGACCATGAAAATATGAATACTTGATCCATGGAAGTAGCAAAAATTTGTTGGAATTATTTTCATTGATGTCAAAGGATTAATTTTGTCACTAATTCCATATTAAGACATTATATTACACACAACATTTCCAAGATATGTGTGTGTGTGTGTGTGTGTGTGTGTGTGTGTGTGTGTGTGTGTGTGTGTGTTCTTACAAGTATATTAAAAAAGGGGTGCATACATGAGAAAATAAAAAAATGAAATGGTGGTTTCAAACCCATGGGTTTGGGTATTTTTCCCATGGTATTTGAAAAAGTAAAATAAAAAAGGGGAATCAATTATTTGATTAATGTACATGTCCCTTCATGAAGGGTTATGAAAAATTATAAATACAAAAAATCTCGGGAGAAAGTGTGTGTGTAAAAAATGGGTGAGCAAAGATTTATTATCGTTGCAATAGGGAAGAGTTGTGAAATCAGTTTAAGGTCATCTTGGAATTTTCACAAAAACTTGTTTTCTGGGACATTGAAGAACTTAAAAATTTGAAGAGACTAAGGAAAAATCTTGGTGTACATGTGGTAAAACTTTCATATTCTGGTATTGTATACTTCAAAGATATTCCCTATGGAATTTAGGGTTCCTGAATGCTTCTGAAATCATTTTTCAAACATGTCATCTTAACACTTTCACGATAACTTATTTTTTTAGATGTTTTAAACCTTGAAATTTTTCATAGATGGAGGAGAGATATTTGGGTACATGTGGAAAAAATTTCATATTTTTTTGCATTATAATTTCGAAGATATGCCTGATTAGCACTGTGACTTTTGTAGTTAGAGTCAGTCCTAGATGAGTCATAGTTAGTACATCAAATTTTATAAAGTGAGTGACCAAATAAAGAATGGTTTGAAATTATCGAGTAATGGGTTTGACCATAATTTGGTTAAATAGGTGTAAGTTTCATCACATTTAAATCGTAAAGGTCCATTTCCCTAAGTCTTGAGTCATGTCAAAAAAGTGAAAATTATGTACCAAAATCGAGTCAAGTGGTTGGGATAAAGGTCATGAAGAAAGATATTATGAGTATCATTCCTTAATCATGAATTCAGGAAAGTAAAAAATCATGGAACTTCTATAATTTGTACTTTTCACAATTCAAAAGTGTACCTGTTGCACGAGTTTGCTGCACAAATATTCAAACTACTTTCGAACTTCTCGTCTCCATGGATTTGCTATCCTTTTCCATGATTTCATTCTGTATCCGTTCAAGAAAAAATATCGGTCACCCTTCATGCCTCTCCTTCACTTTAGGATTTTGTGCATCATCCGTAGTTTTTTCAACAAGCTCTAGAGCCCTTCACTATGTAAAAGTAATTTCTTTCTAGTCATTACGTAAGTCGGTTGTTTTGATTTTTGTTGCGTCTCCTCCATTGTTTTCATCCATTGCTTAAAGTCTTTTGGAGATCACTACAAACTATCTTTTTGGATGAGTTCCTTCTGAATTTCTTACTGACACATTGAGTTTTCCATTACGTCGAAATTTTTCGTCACAATTTCCTAATGCACCAAGTCTCGCATTGTTTTTTTTTACCATGTCAAGTTTGGCCACTACGCCAAATTTTTCCATCGCACTTTACTGTCACGCCGAGTTTTCCCACTGCGCCGAATTCCTCTATCACACTTTACTGTCACACGATAATTCTCTGTTACTAATTTGTTTGATGCACAAATATTCATGTTGCTACCTTTCCTTGCAGTTTATGCAAAGTTCTTCATTCTTATTTTCCACGCAAATAAGGTATTACAATTCATTATTGTACGCATGAAATTAATATATACTAGCATCATGGAAACTTCCCACAACAAGAGAAAATAATGTAAATTGGCTTAAAAAATAGCTCGGAGAGGCCCAATATGTATTCATTGATATTAGGGAGGAAAAGAGGATGTCAGAGGAAAAAATCATGGAACGATTCAAAGAGTGTAGACCAGTTATTGATAATGCACGTGTAGCTCTCTCTAGTGCTCAATAAAAAATGAAAAATAAATGCGGTTTTGTTGAGACAAGTGAAGAGTTTGAACAAACATAACTTTTCTTTCAGAAAAACAGTTAGCGATCTAAGGTTACAGGTGAAATTGGAGGCAAAAGATAAGGACGAGATAAATCCCCTAATTGGAGTTGCGGAAGTATGAGTAAGGGAGATCCATTTTTTTGTTTTAGGGTCATGGCATGGAATTGTTCTCCATACATGGTCTTCTTTCTTACGTTAACAAGAATTCAGACGCAACACTTGCGTAGTGAATATTCGTTGTGTAAATGTTGTAAGCTTACCTCATGAGAAGGGAAGGTATTAATGAAACACATGCAAGTTTTGAAGAATATGCATTGTCCCTAACCATTTTTGCCACTTGGATTTGTGTGAGTGAACAAAAATGGAAATCCTCTACACAAACGCACGATGTGCACGCTATAACCAGTAATCGTGCAATAGCATCCAGGGTTTGCTATACAAAGGTGACCGATTTTCTAGTAGTATGTATGATTACTTGAGCACTCCTTAGAAGAAAATGTTGATTTATCACAACTAGATGGTCGAATATTACTCATGAACAAATGATTGAAACACATATGTCGGTTATGATATGATTGGGCACAGTCAGGATTCTATTTTTAGTAAAAAAATTTGAAGAGGTTGTCCATGGGGAGAGTAATGGAATCGAGGATTCTAAGGGGAAGTAGTTCGAACCTAGCATCCCAAGAGGCTTATTTTTCTATATATTGTATCTTTTTGATGTAAGATAGGTTAGAAAAAAAGTGTATACAGGGCACTCTTGAATGTAACTTTATGAATCTAATGGAAATATAAATGCAAAGGTCCTAAAGATTTTGATGAAAATATTCTAGTGTTGGTGGTTATGTATTGTGATCCTATCTTCGTATGTACTTATTGTTTCCTGCAAATTCATGTTTCTTTCATTCGTTTAAACTGGAAATATTTAAAGGGTTTAGAATTCATCTCATGGTGCTTTAGACTCAACCATTTAAACTCTATGTTTTCTTCTAAGTTAGGTCAGAATTCACTTCTAATGGTGCTATGATTTGCTTTATGTTTCTCCTTTATTTCTCCATACAAAACGATATTGAAACTAAAATACCATTACTTATTTATCCTTTGTCCTCTCAAAGCTTCCCCTAATAGTCATTGATTTCTCTTGTTTTTAGGGGGTTAACTCCATATCCCAAAAATTACTATACCTCCTTGCCAACGAAACTAGAAAAAACTTTCTCAAGCATCTAAATCTAGCCGTCAGTCCAAAGTTATTATCTATTAGAGAATAGCTCTCAGAGAGAGCCCTCTCTATATTGGAAATGTTAGTTTCCAGTCTTAAAGTTGGTTTGTAGGTTACCTTGGTAGATCGTTTTCTTCATCCCAACAATTTACCAAGTTCTAACATTTTGGCGTTGCTTCCAGGGAAGGAATTAAAAACTTTCCCTAGGAAAAAATGACTAAAGTTGTAGATTTGATTCATGAGGGTAATAGTGAATCAGATACCTATATTGGATGAAAATTATTTTACCCTGGAAACTTCATTGAATAAGATCAATATCTTAAAGTAGTTTGAATCAGAAATCCTATCTCCTAAGAAAGCTTACACTAGAGAGAACCCTGATCTAGATCCTGCAACATCTGTGTCTGAGCTTGAAACAATTCTACACAAAAGAAAGGAAAAGATAATAGAATCAATGTATTACCTGGATAAGAACCTATATTTACCTAAAGATGGGGTAAAAATCATTGATGACCTTGAATTCGATTTATTATTTGAACAAAACTTGTTCATATCCAGATCAAAATCTTATTTGAACGAAATCATCTTCAATGAGAAAAAGTTCCAATCTTTGATACCAACCACCCCCCTTAAAGCTGTTGTAATTTCTACTCAGACTGTTCATCTAGTTGAAACTCCTCCTAGAGTCATGGCCGCCAAATTCTTTCCTCTTGCCTTGCTTTCCCAATTACATGATTTACCTTAGAATTATAATAAGATGGTTAAATTATATGATGTTGAAAGGAATGTTTCGGCTAAAAAAAACTTCGATTGATTTAATGACTTTGTCAACCTAGAAGAGGTAGATTATGAGGATGCAAAAATGATATTGTTTGCACAAAGTCTCTCAGGTGAGGTCAGAAAATGACTCAAAGCTCTTCCAACAGCGAGTATCCCTAATTTTGCATCTTTTGAAACACGTTTTCTTGCCAAGTGGGGTGATAAAAGGAATCCTCTTTAGTTACTAACTCAGTAAAATAATATAAAAAGATAACCAAATGAAACTCTATTTATGAAAGTTTATAATTTGATTCCAACAGAAGTCATTCCTCCTCCCAGAGCTACCCAACTTCGATATGTTGATTCTTTTGACAATGTCTTTTCCTTGTTGTTACGAGAAATAAGATCCAATACATTAGATGATATGATGGGTGAAGCAATTGAAGTAGAGGTAAATTTTATGGCATCAGGGAAGATCAAACATAATCTTGACAGAAGTGTGAAGAAGGTCCAAGGGGAAGCACAACCCTCTAGTACATCTCAATCATCAGACGATAAATTTGATATGATGATGAATACTATGGAAATACTCATGGAAATGATATCCGTGGAAAATAATCCTTCCATTAGGGATCAAATTGATTTTCACCCCAGAAATCAAAATTTTAGAAGAGCCCTAGTTCCATAAATCAGGAAAAGAGACCGAGGGATCAAGGTGATCAAAAAATAAAGCCTCCTTTCCAAAACAACTATGCAAACAAATATTTTGATCAAATAATTGATGACCATATGCATTGTTGTGATGATACATAAACAAACATGTTCTTAACCAAAAGAGAACATGATCAATTTGTTGGCAAATGTTTAACAAGTAGCATATGCTTGCCATTGATGGCAAGTACAACAGTGAAGATGGCATGAGTATAGGAAGAATGTAATAGATGGGAATCAGAAGCATTTTGGGAAGACGCTACAGAGGATGGTTGTCATGCTTTATAGGAAGTATGCGCTTGTCATTGATGGCAAGATCAGAGTGTGCATCGATGGAAAAAGAGGAACAACGTAAGCTCAGGAGGAATTAGCGCAGAGTCAAATGCAGTGCGTAGGTGTGCACCAGGGATGAGGTTAACTCATGGATAAAGCTCAAGGGAGATAGCATACTTAGGATCACAGGTGGATCAAAGGTTGATGCCTTTGACACTTAGAAATTCTTCCAAGTAAGAAGGATGTGTAAGTTTGGAGGAGAAGGCTCGGTGATCGTTGGATCCCATCCCGAATTCCCGATGACCATCAGATCTCAATGTAGACAAGAGGAGCGTGCAGATATGGAGGATAGATCTCGGGTGTTAGATATGAGTGCAGGGTCTGACCACCGTTGGATCGAGGAGAACCTGTATGTTCTTTAAAGTGCAAGGAGTAGAGGGCTCACAAAATCCTGAAAGAAGGAGGACCGTCCATATTCAAGCAAAACGCGTGGGGATAGATCGTCATTTCACTGACTGGAGAGTCAAAGGAACGATGTTCCCTAACCTCTCGAAATCGCGATATCTGAAATTGCGATTTAATCTCAGCTGTCAGATTAAGGTTGAATCTGGACTGTTGATTCCAGTCCATGTCAGAGTTNTCAGATTAAGGTTGAATCTGGACTGTTGATTCCAGTCCATGTCAGAGTTTCGGGGATCGAGAGTTGGAGATGTCAAGTAATATCATCCAAATAAATCCCAATTTTGCGATATGAAAAATCATGAATTAATCGCATCCATTGAATCAAGATCAGATCTGGACCATCGATCCAACTCCATATCAGAGTTTCATGAATCGCGACATGGAGAGGAAAAAGAAACAATGCAAAAAGAATTGAAAAATCGTGATTAATCGCAGCCATTGAATCAAGGTCTGATATGGACTCTTCATCTCAGTCCATTTCAGAGTTTCGCGGATCGAGATTTGAATATGTCAAAGAATAATAACCACAGGAATCTCGAAATCGCGATATGCCATATTGCGATTTAATCGCAACCGTCAGATCAAGATGTGATCTGGACTGTCGATCCGACTGACGTCAGCTAGGAACACGTGGCACAACCAGGTAATGACAAGTGTCAGACTGATTCAACATTTCAGGCACATGTAAGTCACGAATCAGAGTGACACGTGGAAGTATTCAAC
>SNQJ01S0128067.1:0-18901 GCA_010110895.2 Picea sitchensis
TTGAGTTTCCAACTCTCAAAATCTATTGGGTAGTCTCCATGTTCTAAATACTAAAGCATCGCATTATAATACGAAAGGTTTTGTAAAATAAAGGTTTTATAATACCAATGTTTTAAAATAAAGGTTTTCTAATACCAATGTTGACAACATAATTTTCTTCCAAGATTCAAAATTCTCTTCTACTTCCTTATTCCATTGGAATTATTTTTTTGTTTAATAGGTTTGAAAGTGATGTTGTCAAATTAGTGTGGATTTTTATGAACCTTCAATAATATCTTGTTAATCCCTTAAATTGGATATATTATTGGTTTTTGGGCCACTCCGTGATTTCCTTGGTTTTATTTGGATCTACTTTGACTCATTCCTTTAATAGTATTTGACTAAGCTACTCTACTTCCTCATAACCAAATGAACACTTTCGTAATTTTGCTTTAAATTGATTTTCCTCTAAAAGAGAGAGTACATGTCTGAAATGATTTGCATTTCATGTTTTGATGTATATAATATTGTCATAAAAAAGACTAGTACAAACTTCCTCCAATAAGGTGGGAAAAATTCATTCATTGTTGCTTGAAATGTGGCAGGAGCATTAGTTAGCCCAAATGGCATCACCTTGAATTCATAGTGTCCTTCATGAGTTCACAAAGAAGTCTTTGCAACATCTTCTAATTTCACCTAGATTTGATATTATCCTAATCTCAAATCTAACTTTTAAAAGTATTTAGTGCCATGAAGCTCATCCAACATTTCATCTATGAATTGAATGGGAAATTTGTTTCTAATCATTATTTGTTTAATCCTTGATAATATATAAAAAACATAAAGAAACCATCATTTTTTTGTACTAAAAGAACCGAAGCTACATATAGACTTATTTGCTTTGTAATAACACCACATCTCAATAGATCTTGGATTAATCTTTCTATCTTTGTTTTAAGATGATGCAAGTATCTATATGTCTCAACCTTGAAAAGGGTTGAATTTGAATTCATTTCAATTACGTGGTCAATTCTTGTTTCTAGTGGCATCTCCATGGGTAGATCTTGGAATGTCTTTTGTATTTATGGTATAGTTCTTGAATCTCTAAGTTCCTAGAGTTAAATAGTTCTAAGGCTAGAGTCTCTATTTGATGGAAGTGTTCCTTAAACATTGGTTCTCCCTTACAAACCATATTCTCCATCTGATGAGAGGACACAATTAGGGTACAAGGAGATTGGAACCCATACAAATTGTACTTTTCCCCTTGTCACTTGAATTTAGTAAAGTGTTCAAATGGTTTGCAATGTAGCTTCCTAATTTTTTAAGCCACTTGAATCCTAAGACTACATTTACTCCTCCTAAGGGTATGGTGTGGAATTCATATTCTAATTTATAATCATGTATTTTCTATTTTACTTTGTGGAATTTTTCCACACCTTCAATTTTTTTTCCATCTAGAACGATCACCTTAATATCAGGGACTGGATGGATAAAAAGATTTGGTCTCCTTGCAAGATTAATGCCAACAAAATTATGGGCACTTTTTGTATGTATGAGAACCATAACATTGTTTTTTATATTCCCTTTTAATTTCATCATTTGTGGTTGGGTGATACCGATTATGGTTACTAACGATATTCTTAGTTTGTTCTCATCCTATGATTTTGATGTGACATTTTGAGGTATTTGTACTTCTTCTTCATATGTTTCTTCAATACATAAGTCATATTATTTATTTTTCTTGCATTATATAACTTTTTTTAGTTTTCTCCTTTATATCACCTATGTATGGGATCCCATTTTTCTCTACAACACTTGCATTTTCCCTCTCCTAGTATTTGGGCTTCCAGACTATGTTTACTTTCTTCTCATAGATGCACTAAAATATATTTTGTATTTTCATCCTTTGTGGTTTGGAGAGGATTTTGTATTCCTTGTCGTATTTTTGGGACGACTTGCTTACTTTGATTTTTACAGCTTCTTTCTTACCTCTAGTCTTTTCCATGATTGTGATACTATCCATTTATAACTTGTCATTTATGTGTGGATTTAATCTATGCAAATAAGTTTGGATTAGTCGATCCTCTAACAACCAAGATACCCACATTGCCAATGCTTCCCATTCATGTTTGTATCCATGAACATCATGTTTTTTTTGTATTATGGTGATCTTTAAAAGAAATATTTTTTCATTGATACCTTAGAACCTCTTAAATAAATCGTTCTTGAATGTATTTCATTGATATGAAAAGGACAAGAACTTCCACCACATGCGTTGATTGTATGTGTTGCACTTGAGCTGCTTGGAATCCTACTAGATATTTTCATCTATGTCTTGAACATTATGTATCTCAAAGAATTTTTATACCTTGTTACTCCAAGCCACACTTTGCTTTTTAATTTCATCAAATTTTGATAAGTCTAGTTTTACCCTCATTGGATACCCATAGATTCATGGATTTGTGTAGGGTGGGTGTTGGGGGATGAGTGATAAAACATTCCTAGACATGATCGGTTATGGATTAGTTTTATTTGAAGAAATTTTTCTTCCCAAGGAGTCTTTGAGGATTTTCTCTAGAGTTTACATGCCTAGTTTCATCTCATCCTTTACCCTTGCGTTGACCTCCCTCTTGATAACCTATGTTATTTCTTATTTCATATTATTCATGCCTTGTTTCATCTCATCCTTTACAGTTGTAGTGATCACCCACTTGAGATTTTGGGCTACATCTTGTTTTGTCTGGTCCATGCCTTCTTTCATCTCATCCTTTATGGTTGTAGTGATATCCTACTAGAATTTGGATTGCAACTCAATAATATACTTGTATTGGCTTTCAAATTTCTCTAGCATGATATTTGCATCTACATTGCACACCATTTTTTTTTGTCTTTGGAAGAGAATTTCTTAATTTTATTTTTTTAACTATTGGTGGTTGAGTGATGGATGATGGTACATTTTTAAATGTAGTGCATATTTGTATGGATTCAACTACAAGGGTATGGATGTATGTGTTGATTAAATTGTATACAGTCATTATACAATGAGGAAGTACAAGTAGTGGAATGATGGAATAAGAATTGGGATGGTAGTGTACAAAAAATAGAGTATGAGAAGTTGAGCAGATATTTGAAAACAATGTACAGATAGGATCATACAACCATTGAGTGGAGATCTAATGATGATGTAAATATAGGAGAATACAACAATTAAGTGGAAATTTAACTGTCATGTATGGAAAAGAGTGTATGACAACTAAATGGATCTCTGAAGGTGGTATACAAACAAGAGAGTACAACATAGTGGCGTAGTGATAGTTGAGTGGGGGGGAGATTGTATGGATGGCCCTGGTACCAATGGAGCAAGTACACTATATGATTGAATTTACTCAAAGGGAATGAAAATTAATATAAAGTATACAGTATATATAAATGATGAATAATATAAATGAGTTTTGCAATGAGAGGTCCCCAAACAAATATAATTAAGGGGTGTCTTGGTACCTTTTATGAAAGCTTATATCTTTCTATAAATGCATTTATTTTCTAGTCTTTTATTTATTGAATGATTTTTTATTGTTATGTTATTTATTTCCTATCTTATTTTGTGTATATAAAATTATCCACATAATGTATATAACATCATTCACATTGATCATGAATCACTATAATATTTGAAGGTTTATAGTAAGATTCAACAAACAAAACGTTGCAAGTGGATGGGACTTTTACAACAATTTCATCTTATCATCAAATATAAAAACAACAGTAGTAATAAGTTGGAAAAAATTATTTTAATCCCACTCACAATCACAATCATAGATTTAGGTACTCTTTTTCACATGGATACTTCAAGGAGGTATTTCAACTACTATAAGGACAAGTTTGTGAAGACAAATGTGTTAGCAAGCCTAGCTACCATCTCTAGGATGGATTGCACTACAAAGTGGATAAGTTCTATGTTTGCAAAGGATAAATATTGAAACTTATTAGAGAGGCTCACTCCTTGAAATTTGCAAGTCATTTTGGTGTTGGAAAAATAGTGGTCAACTTATAGAGGTATTTGTATTGGCCTAGAATGAAAGAGGTAGCTCAAATATTATAGGATGCACTCATTTTTGTGCTAAAAAACTCAATGATACAAAGCAAGGTTTATACCATTCCTTACATGTTCCAATTAGACCGTGGGAGAGTATTTCATGGATTTCATGGATGGCTTACCAAGGACTAGGCAGAACCATGACTACTTATTTGTAATAGTGGACAAGCTTAGTAATATGTGCATTCGCTTTCCTTTTAAAAATACCATCAAGGGAAAATATGTAGCAATCATATTATTTGAGAAGGTTTGGGTGCACTTTGGGATACCAAGTAACATAATATATGATAGACATACCATATTTCTCACTACCTTTTGGACTACATGTTGGAAGAAGATGTATACCAAGTTAAAGAGATCTACAACTTTGCATCCACATACTAATGGGTAGACAAAACAAGTCAATAGGAAATTGGTTCAACTTTTGAGGGGTTACAATCAAATGCATCAAAGGACCTAGGACAAAAAATTGATTTATATTTAACACTCTTCTAACAAAGTAGTCCACATTTCCACCAATGAGTCCCTTTTGAAGCCTTCTTAGATGTTTGCCACATTTTCCTTTAGATGTCGTATATGGAAAACAAAGTTGAGTGATTGAATACACCATAGGAGAATCATTAAATATTGAAATGTTTATTAACGAGATTAGGAATATCTATTAAAGTAAAGGCCCAACACGAATAGCACAAAATTGAGAAGAAAAATTTCAGGGTAGGAGACTGAGTCTAGTAGCATATAAACAAAGAAAATGTACAAGGTAATAGTAATAAGATCAAGGCTCTATGCTATGATATTTTTGAATTGTTGGAGAAGGTAGCTAACAATGACTACAGACATTGTCTACCTCCATATATGTGCATTTACTCAGTACCATATGTAGAAATTTGAAACTTTATGAGCCTTCCATATTAGACAAGAAAAATGAAGGACAAGACTTACATAACATGTAGGACTTAGCACCAAAAACTCAAGAAGAGTTAGCAAAGCATATAGCTTCCAAAAGAATTTGAAAACTACTAAAAGGAAACAAGAAATCTGGAAAGTTCAGTTGAAAGGACATCTTCTAAGCAAGGCCAAATAGTACTTCAAGCACAATTTCCTCACCTCCTTCAGTAAAAATCTTTTGAGGACCAAAATCCTCCCAAAATGGGGAGGCATGATCTAAAGTGGATTACTATATATAATGAAGTGGATCACTTTCTAAGTGGAAAAAATGGATCTTTGATTTATAGGGACCATTCAATGGGAAATTCCTATTTTGGTGATTTGGGATCTTGAAAACTTCTATTGCCCATTTGGTGCATTTCGGGTCAAAACTTTGCAAACAAAGTTTCCAATACTTTTGCATTGTCCTACATGTTGAGATATTTCCAATGGCACAAATATCACCTTAATCGAATTTTGTATAAGGAAGATGTGCTTCTTTCAAGTTGACCTATATTTTTTACCACAATGGTATAGAGTGGATGCCACGTCAACTCCCATTACTCACACATGTGGCTCTTGTCACTTGTGGACTTTTAAGAAGATTATAAAGAGTCCAAAACCCTAACCCTAATCGAGAATTGACACATGAATCCCTAACCCTAATCGAAAGTTAAGGAATGAAAAAAACCTAACCCTGACCCTAGATAGATATTAGGACATGTTAAATAATAGGCCACTAGGAAAGAAATGGGTTGCAATCTTCTGGCATTAATTTGTTTTTCCATAGTTCAAAAAATTAAAGGAGTGGGATATTGTGAGTAGAGTAAAGGAAGTAGAATACATGTAGGCGGAATACAAGCCACAGTGCCTATGGAAACTCCATAATGAGTCTATCGTTCTTTGTTTTTCATTTTGTACTTGAGAAGAAAAGAATAGGGCATATTCCTCACCTTATAGTTGGGTTTCCCCACTGTATTTCTTATGTTCATTGTGTGGATGATGTATTGTTTATTTTTTAGGGCCATTTTTAATGCAATATCAATTTATTGCATTGATTTTAGAAGTAAGCTAGAAACATTAAGTTATAATAATAAGTAAACACTACATAATAGGGATATTTTTCATAAACTTGTGATATCTATTCTAATGAACAATTACAGTGGAATTTCCATGGTAGTTTGTAGATCACCTAGAATAATAGTGTGTAATAATCATGGCCTTAACAACAATTCCCTTCATAGATCCAATACAATCCAAAATGGACGGAATTGTGCAAACAATCCTAGATTAATTTGCATTCCCAGTATTCCATTTAATATATGGAATTATCCTTACCCTCAAGAAAATATACATCTTTGATACTATGTATCTTCACCCTCAATGGACTACCAACATTTCAAGGTAAGGTTCAATTTGGAGGTCTCTTAAACTTTTCAAAACACTACTCCCTCAAGCTTAAATTAGTTGTATTCATAGGAAAGTGAAAAGTTCAACAATGATCCACACATAGGGCATCAAGGATACACACCTAGGGCATATAGTATAGATATTATATACATCAATAATATAAATCCCTACTTTGGAAGGAATAATAAACCATGGTTATCAAGGTCAAGATCAAAAGGACAATAAAAATAATAATATTTGGCTTAAGATCAAGAACATTCTTTAAGAAATTTTCCACTAGCATCATATCTGAAATATGATTTGCATAAGTATCAAAATATTTTTAGAGGCAATTTTGTATCCTCATTTTTCCATTAAGAGAAGCGAGTTTCATTTACAACCTAGTTGAGACATATGTGTAACATGTGTCACACCAATAAAATAACATAGCATAAAATAAATAAATAAATTGATGTCCAAAGTCAAATGACATTTTTTATTAACCTAATGCTACATTCAAAACTTGTCAAAATCCATGAAAATCAAATATAAAAACAAAAACAAAATTAATTTTGATAATAATAAAATAAACTAATATAGATACATCTTCACCCTGGAATTTTTAAGAACCAAGAGGTTTTCACATCGATTATTTTTTTATCACTACAGTTCCTACTAGACCCAATGTTATGATATATCTTATAATATAAATCCAAATCAAACTCTTCATCTGAACAATGTATTAGGAGAAGCTGGTTGGAAACCAGTTTGTGGAGTCCTTGTAATTACATTCATAAAATGTCAACCCAATCAACCAACAAGGAGCACACAACCCAAGGAAACCCAATACTTGTAGAGCATGCAACATGAGGATAAGGGTGCAACGCAAGAAGAGAAGAACAATATTTGTATGTTGTTTTTGTTGTATGGATGTGTGCGAATTTAATTATTATTTGCATAAGTTTCCTATTTTCTTGTGTGGAGGAACAGTTCAGTAACATATCCATGCCTATTTTCTTTGTACAAATATATAGATACAATTTATAATGCAGTATTTGTACCATAGTAGTGTACAGTTAGGCCAATCTTATCATCCTTTTCTTTCTGAGCTTGTTTTGCATTCACTGGTTTATTTATTATATTTATACACTATCTCATTTCACATCAATTGATATCAATTATCCTAGCTTCCATAGCCTCCTTCACCATCATGAGACACCCTCCCATGCTTGCATCTTTGTTGGTTGTGGAGCCTGATTGTTTTCATGATTCATAGGTTTGTTTCATCCATCCTTGGACCCCATTCGCTAATGGGGGGTGTGGGGGGGGATTGCCCCCCCTACAGGGTATTTGGGGGAAATGCCCCCGAAGTGAAATATTGGGAAATATTTCCTTGTAAAATATTTTAATTTTGTAGTCAATATAGACCATTCATTATAAGGTTGCAGATCTGACGGTAGAAGTTATTTTAGGGTTTTTTTTCCCTAGAAGGAAACCCTATTTTATGAGGGAATTGTATTGTGCATGTATATAGGGGTGATTATTGTATTCTAAGAGAGAATATTGTGAGATAAAGAAGAGGAAGTTACAATGGTTGAGCTATAGGTTGTATCCCTTCATTTTGTTGGATAATAAATAGGAAGGACCTGACAATTTCTCTAGTGGACGTAGCCCACACTGGGTGAACCACGTATATATTTGTCTCTCTAGTATTGTGTATATTTTTTGTTTTATTTCCGCATTTATTTTATTTTATTGCTCCGTGATCCTATTTTTCTAACAATTAGTATCAAAGTGAAAGGTAACTCGAAGGAAAAGACGGTTCCTGGTTCAAGTGGGAGCAATGAAGAAATATGGAAAGTTTAGGTTCGAGAAATTTAACGACCAAAACTACCCGTTATGGAAAATGCATATGGAAGATTATTTATATCAGAAGGATCTATTCCTACCATTGGGAGGAATAGAAAAGAATTTGACGGCCATGAAGGACGAAGAATCGAAGGTTCTTGACAGAAATACACTAGGAACGGTATGGTTGAGACTGCCAGCATCATTGGCTTTCAATATTTCAAAAGAAAATGCAACAAAGGATTTGGTGGATGCATTGGCTAAACTGTATGAAAAACCCTCGACATCCAATAAGGTATTTTTAATGAAGCGATTATTTAATATGAAGATGTTAGAAGGTGGGTCTGTTGTAAATCATTTAAATGAATTCAATACGGTTACTAATCAACTATGTTTTGTAAAAGTGGACTTTGATGATGAGATCAGAGCTCTTCTAATCATGTGTCCATTGCTAGAAAGATGGAATGGCTTGGTCATGGCTATAACTCTGTCTCTAGTTCAAACACTCTAAAATTTGATGTTGTTGTTGCTGTTATCCTTAGTGAGGAAATGTGACGGAAAAACACAGGTGAGACATTAGGTAATGTGTTAAACATGGAGAACAAGGGAATAAAAAAGGATAGAGGAAAGGGCTCAGGGAACCACAAGAATTATAGGAAGGGAATATCCAAATACATACTGGGAAATATAGAGTGTTAGAATTGTGGGAAGAAAGGACATCTAAAGAAAGACTGCAGAGCTCCAAAGAAACAAAGAGATGGACAACAAGAGAAAAATCAAGAAGCAAATGTAATAGGTGATGTGTTACAAGATGCTTTGATTCTTTCTGTAGATAATATTTATGAGTCTTGGGTAGTAGATTCAGAGGCTTCATTTCATGCCACACCCCATAGGAAAAAAATTCTAGATTATGTTCAAGGTGATTTTGGACAGGTTCATTTGGGTGATGATGCACCATGTAAAATTGTTGGAATGGGTAAGGTAAAAATAAAGAAAAAGAATGGAAACCAAAGGTTATTGAAAGAGGTAAGACATGTACTATATCTAAGGAAAAATATTATTTCAACAAGGAAGTTGGAAAGTGAAGGTTGTATATCTATATTTACATATAAGGTGTGGAAGGTCACCAAAGGATCACTGGTGATAGCAAAAGGAGATAAGGTAGGTACATTGTATTTATGTACTGGTAATACTGACTCTTATATATATTTATCTTCTACAGGAGTGGATACATCATTGTGGCATTATAGGATTGGACACATGAGTGAGAAGGGGATGCAGATACTTCACAAAATAAATTTGTTGCCAAATCTTAAACAAATTGATTTGGATTTATGTGAGCATTGTGTTTATGAAAAACAGAAGAGATTCATATTTCTCAGAGTCAGAAAAGAAAAGAAGAGTGAAAGGTTAGATATTGTTAATAAATATGTATGGGGACCAGCTCATGTATCATCTCTTGGTGACTCTCGTTATTATTTTATTTTTATTGATGATGCAACTAGAAAAACTTGGGTTTATTGCATTCGCCAAAAATATGATGTTTTTGATACTTTTAAGAAATGGAAAGTTTTGGTTGATAATGAGATAGGAAAAAGGTTGTAGTGTCTTAGATCAAATATTGGAGGTGAATATTGCAGGAAGGAGTTTGATGATTGATGTTCATACCATGGGATTCGTAGAGAGAAGACAGTTAAAGGAACACCACAAGAAAATGGTGTGTCAGAAAGGATGAATGGGACAATAATGGAGTGTGCAAGGAGTATGAGATTGCATGTTGGGTTTCCCTTACAATTCTGGGAAGATGTTGTAGATATTGGTGTTTGCTTAATAAACAAAGGACCTTCAAGCTCTTTGGATGGTGAAATTCCAAAGGAGGAGTGGACAGGTAAAAAGGTAAACTATTCTTTTTTGAAGACTTCTGGTTGTGAAGCATTTGTCCATATTGATAAAGAAAATAGAATAAAGTTTGAGGAAAAATACAAGAAGTGTACCTTTATTGGATACAGTGTTAATGATTTTGGTTATCATTTATGGGATTATAAAAATAAAAAAATCATTAGGAGTAGATATGTCATATTCAATGAGAAGTTCATGTGCAAAGATCATTTGCAAGTAAAGAAACAGGAAAAAGAGAAACCAAAATACATAGTGCTTGATGAGATCACTGAAAAAGAAATTCCAAAAGTACCAAAAAATAAAAATGTACAACAACAGGAGAAGCAGGTACCTCAAACTCCTACAATTGTTGTTAGAAGATCTACCAGGTTAAGTAGACCCACTGAATGATACTCTCCTTCATTGTAATATATATTGTTGATTGATTCCGGTGAACCAGAATGTTATGAAGAGGCAATGCAGGTAGACACTAAAAAGAAGTGGGAGCAAGGCATGAAAGAGGAAGTGGATTTCTTGCTAAATAACCATACTTGGGACTTGGTTTAGTTTCCTGCAGGAAAAAGAGCATTGCAGAATAAATGGGTTTACAATTTGAAGGAAGAAGATGGAGGAAAAAAGAAGTACAAGGATAGACTTTTTGTAAAGGGGTTTGCACAAAATAAAGGTATAGATTTTAATGAAATATTTTCTCTTGTTTTTAAGATGAATTCAATTAGTACTATTTTAAGTCTTTTGGCAGTAGAATATTTGCATCTTGAATAGTTATATATAAAAACAACTTCTCTCCATGGAGATTTGGAGGAAGAGATTTATATGCAGCAGCCATAGGGGTATGAGATCAACAGGAAGGAAAATTTGGTATGTGGGTTGAAGAAGAGATTGTATGGCCTAAAGTAATCTCCAAGGTAGTGGTATTTGAAGTTTGACAGGTTTACGACAGAGCAAGGTTATACCAGATGTCATTTTGATCATTGTGTTTATTTTAAAAGGCTAGAAAATGGAAGTTATATTATCTTGCTATTGTATGTAGATGACATGCTTATTGTAGGGTCTAATATGTAGGATATAAATGTGCTCAATAATAAATTAGCTAATTCATTTGCGATGAAGGATTTGGGTGTTGCAAAGAAAATCCTTGGTATGAGAATAATAAGAGATAGGAAAAATTGCAAATTGACATTGTCTCAAGGTGACTACATAGAGAAGGTGTTGGAGAGGTTTAGAATGCAGAATGCAAAACTAGTTCGTACACATTTGTCCAACCATTTCAAATTAACTAAGGAAATGTGTTCCAAGACACAGGAGGAGATGGAATACATGTCCAGGCTCCCTTATTCATCAGCAATTGGCAGCTTGATGCATGTGATGGTTTTCACAAGACCATATATTGCACATGCAATGGGAGGTGTGAGCAGGTATATGAACAATCCATGTAAAGAACATTGGGAGGCAGTAAAGTGGATTCTCAGGTATTTGAGAGGTACTTCTACTCGTGCATTATTTTTTGGAGGTTTAAACATTGTTCTATAGGGATATGTTGATTCATATATGGCAAGTGATAAAGATAGAAGGAGGAGCACCACAGGGTATGTTTTTATTGTAGGTGGAACAACAATATGTTGGATTTAAAACTAAAAAAGGTTGTTTCACTTTCAACAACAGAAGCCGAGTATGTTTTTGATACAGAGGCTAGTAAAGAGATGATTTGGTTACAGAGGTTTATGATGGAATTGGGAAAGAAGTAGGAGAATAACAGGTTGTACTGTGACAGCGAGAGTGAAATTCATCTTGCAAAGAACTCATCCTTCCATTCAAATACTAATCATATACATCTCAGGTACCATTTCATACAATCCGTCTTGGAATATGGACATTTGAAGTTGGAAAAGATACACACTAGCCAGAATACTGCAGACATGTTAACAAAGGGAGTAACCAGGGAGAAATTAGGTTCCTACTCAGTTTCAATTGGTATTCAAGCATAAAGGTGAAGATGAGAAATATGTCACGTCCAAGAAGGAGTATAATCTAGTAGGTACAACATCATTGGAGTTGTTTTGATCAGTCTCCAAGTGGGAGATTGTTGGTTGTGGAGCCTGATTATTGAGATCAACTTCCAAGTGGGAGATTGTTGGTTGTGGAGCCCTGATTATATTTCTGATCTAAAGGTTTGTTTAAGCCATGCTTGGAACCCATTCCCCAATCCAGGGTGGGAGGGGGGTGATTTCCACAAAAATGCTTCCAAGGTGGTCCATGGGATGAGCGACACTCTTTTGTATCACCCCCCATTGGCGTGGGATTCGTGATGTGGCCTCACAGTGTAACATAAAGAAAAAATCATTTCTTGTAAAATATTGTACTTCATAGTCAATCCGACCATTCATTATAATGTCACAAATATGACGATATAAGTTATTTTAGGTTTTTTCCTTAGAAGGAACCCCTATTTTATGAAGGAAATGTATCACGGTTGCGTATAGGGTGATTATTGTATTCCGAGAGAGGAGACCGTGTAAGTGATCTAAGAAGAGGAAGTTGTAGTGGTTGAATTGTAGGTTGTATCCCTTCATTTTTTGGATAATAAATAGGAAGGAACTAGAAATTTATTTGGTAGACGAAGCCCCACACCTGGGTGAACCATGTAATAACTATGTCTCTATCATATTGTGTAACTTCTTCTTTCCTAGATTTGTTTTATGTTATTGCTCAGCGACTATTTTTCTAACAATCTTAACCAAATCTACTAGCTTCCTTAAGCATTATGTTTCAATCCCCTAGAAATGATCTCATAGTTTATGCCCCCCCACACTCTCTTGTAGAAACTCTCATTCCAAATGTATCCTAGATCTATTGTGTTATTGTCTCAACACCTCCAGATGGTAGATCACCAACTCCTTTTCCAATTTTTCTAGTGATTGGTCAACCAAAACCAACAAAACGTCAATGGTCAAAAAGGACAAGATCTAATCATAGAGAATTTCACTATGGGGATGACCACCATGATGCATTGACACCCTTCCTCACAACAACAAGGTTTTGAATGAAAATTCCAAGATTTATCTTCCTAGGTTTTTTGGTATCCTCGAGGGAGAACAATTAAATAGTTGGATTCATACCCTCAACGGGCATTTCAATACACCTCTAGATTGGACCTCTGCCAATAAGGTCCAACATGTCCGGAACTACTTGAAGGAAGTGTTGTTGAATGGATGCAAAATCACTAATAAATATCATGGTCTCCCCACTCCTACCAAGGTAATAAGGTTTATGTATATTTGAATTAACGTGTTACTAAACCATGGACACCATTTTCTAAAACTTCGCATGCTCCTTTTTACCCTTCACCATACAACCAAGTCTTACTTTCATGTTGACTTCAACGAAGACAATCTTCTAGCTAGAGAGTGCTCTAGTTTATCGATAATTTTTACCAAACTCCAAGTCCAACACAATGTATCTAATGACAAACCTACATTGCTTATCAAGTTTAACTTTATTTTGCTGGGTATGTGTTATAATTGCATGTGTGTGTGTGTGGCGCCGATAATGGACAACCGGCCCTCGACAATCCCTTCACCCAGAGCTCTATCGCAGCGCCGGGTGCTTTCCTAGTTCCGTGGGGCAGTATACCCCCTATTTATCGCCACAGAGTTCACAATGCAAGCAGAAGTCTCAGGGCTTCCATTGTGGTTCTAAGTACCGAAATTTTTTTTGGGCGGTTTTTCTATTTTACGGATTTTGCTATTTTTAGTTGATTTCACTAATCCTCGATTAAGGGATTAGGTTTTGCATTCTAATGAATACCTAAAACATTGTATATATTGTATGGCAAATGGTGAAATCTCGATATAATGAAAATAAGAAAGGTTTTCCGCTATAGTTTCCGAAAATCTCTCGCGTACCTCGTATGAGCCATTATTAATTTATGTATTTAAGAATCTATATGCATTGATTTGTTTGCGTTGAAACTTACGTGGTATCGAGCATGTTTTGGCTTCAGAGGACGCTTTTGTTGGGTCGAGGGCTGGCTTGGTCTTGATAGATCAAGTTTATCTTGGGTCCTGATAAACCTCGGGTTTGTGGGAGCTTTGCGCGGAGTCTCGAAAGAAGCAAGAGGAATGGCGAGCTCATCTAGAATCGAGATAGAGAAGTTCAACGGTAAAACTTTGAGCTATGGAAGCTCAAGATGGAGGACCTTCAACATAACAATAGGTGGTGTACTAATAGGTTGTGTACCAGTACACAACCTACCAGTACACCATCTACAATCACACAAGCTACCGGTACACAACCTACCAATACAAACTACTAGTACACCAGCCACCGGTATGTCGGCGAAGATTAAGAAGTTGGTTAGAAGAGAAAGGAGTACCATTCTAATTACCGGCATTCAAAGGTTGTTGAATGTCTCAGAGAATCTACAGCTCAAGGAACTATGGGATAATTTAGGGAATTTGTATCAATCAAAGTCCCTGCAAACGTTGTTTCTTCCGAAAACTAGTTGTATCATCTTAGGATGGAAGATGGAGATTATGTGACAAACATCTAAATGCCTTTAATACCGTGGTAAGTCAACTCGATCCGCTATCATTACGACAGTAAGAAGATAAGTGTATTACTTGTTATACCCTTTCCGCATTCTTGGGATAATCCGGTTGTAGCAATAGGTAGTACCACCAATCTACATTGAAGTATGAGGATGTAGTCACATCCTTGTTATCAAAAGAAATGAGGCTTAAAAAGCATGGATGGTCATAGCACGTATGCTTTATTTGTAAGAGGGCTGCACCAAGACAGAACCCCGTAAGCCTTCGATGGAGAGATCTAAATCTGGCTGTGTAGATCTAAGTCCCTAGGAAAATCTTTGAGGAAATGCCGAAAGTGGCAAAACATGGAATTATAAGAAATATTGCAGTCTAAGAAGGTTGAAAAACCAAAGGGATCCATTAGTACCCTTCCACGCGGGAGGCGAAAAACTCCACCGAAGAAGGAGGTGATGTTTACCTTAGCATACAATTACACATGCACTACGGTGTATGGTTGATCGACTGAGGTTGTTCATACCATATGGCTCCTCACAGCGAGTGGTTCTCCGAATATGAAAAATATGATGGTGGTGATACCCTAGAGATGACTCGACAAGAAAAATATTGGGACGTGGAAGGTTGGGTTGTTGCTAAATGATGGAAGGATTATAACTCTTCCTGGGGTTCTACATTCCAAAACTAGCCGTGGAGCCCTACATATCTAGAAGCAAGTTGAGTGATGCAGGAGTGAAACCCATTTGAAAAGGACACTTGCAAGATGGCACGAGGAGCAATGGTGTTGATGAGGGAGTTCAAGCAGTGGAACTTGTACAAGTTGTTGGGAAGAACTTATAAAAATGGGTGTAACATTTTTGTTACACCCATTAGTATAAAAATGAAGGAGACAAGACTAATAATGGCCCTTAAAAGAAGACCATGTTGTGGCATCAAAGACCGGGCATATTGGAGAAAAGGGCCTAAACACCACACCCAGAAAGTTATGGTTGAAGGCATGTCTAACTGCACTCTGGATTTTATGTGAAATTGCATATATGGTAAATAGAAACGAGTAAGATTCCCATCCGTGCTACAAGACCAAGGGATCTTAGAGTTGATGCACAATGATTTGTTTGGACTCACTCGTTCTCCATCCCTCGTAAATCTATGTACATTTTATCCATGATGATTTTTCAAGGAACACATGGATTTATTTTCTTAGAAAGAAATTTCAGGTATTTGATAAATTTAAAGAGTTTGCGCTCCGTAGAAAATCGTATTATGTAATAAAATAAAGGTATTGAGAACGAATAATAGTGGGGAATTTCAAGCATCGAATTCAAGAATTATGTAGAAGTGTGGCGGTACTGCTGAAGAAGACTACTCCATGCACTCCTCAACAGAATGTAGTTTCATAAAGGATGAACATGATGACCGATGAAAAGCAAGGAGCATTTTTCCGGTGCCGCAAGGTTAGAACAAGAATTCTCAAGCGTGAGGCGCGAGTAATAAAGATGTTACCCGGTCAATTGATCACCTTCATCAACATTGATGATACAACTCAATACCCAGGTATGGTTCGAGTTGTCTCTCTTCAACATCTTAGAGGTTTTGCCAGGGATGTACATGTTCCAAAGGAAAATCAGAGTAAGTTGAGCGCTAATAAAAGTCAGTGCGAATTTTTTATTGGTTATAAAGATGATGAAAGGTTATAAGCTTTGGAACCTAGAAACCAAGAAAATTGTTTACACGAGATGTTGTTTACGTGAGGAGGGTAAAGAGGTCCAAATAGGGAATTCCCACCAACGCGAAGACTTAACCCAGAAAATAGAGCTTGAGTTGATGATGCAAAATCTGAATATCCTAAGAAGAGAAGCAGGAAGCAGTAAGGGTGAAGAAGAAGGTATCATACCCCAGTATTGAGGAGTTTAGTGAGAGATAGAAGGCAACCGTAAAGGTATAGTCCACTCCACTTCCGCTCCAATTTCGCTTTATCTATTAATGATGATGATCCCAGAACCTGCTGTACAGTTGAATTCGTGAGGATAGTAAACTATGGAAGAAGGCCATGGTTGAAGAAATGGATGCCTTGGATAAGAATGAGGTTAGGGATCTAGTAGAGTTTCCACCGAAGAAAATCAGTTGGTAGCAAATTATTGTTCAAGAAGAAGTTTAATGCTAGAAGGTAAAGGAGAACACAAAGCTCCTATAGTAGCAAAACGTGCTATTCTTAGCAGAGGGAATTGACTTTGGTGAGATTTTTTCTCATGTTGCTAAGTTAACTTCATTAGATTTATTTTATCTATTGTCGCTACTTTGTTTTGAAGTGGAACAAATGGATGAAGACAACATTCCACATGGGGGATCTAGAAGAAGAAATTCACATGAAGTGCCCAAAAAGGCTTTGTAGTGAAGGGAAAGAAAGAGCTAGTCCGTAACCTAAAGAAGTCACTATACGGTCAGAAGCAATCAATCTAGGATGTGGTACCAAAATTTGACACATACATCCTTTGGATTGGGATTTGTAAGAAGCGTGGCTGATCACTGTATATTCCAAGCAGGTTGGGTACTTCATTTATAGTAGTGTTGTATGTTGATGACATGTTGTTGGTAGAAACAACATGGATGTTAATAAGGAGGTGAAATCGGCAAATTATCCTCCAAATTTGACATGAAGGATCTCTGCTACTAACTTCTTCGAATGGAGATTAAAAGAGATCGCAAACAGGAAACTCCGGGTTGAATCAAAGAAAATATAGTTGAAACAATATTGCAAGAGGTTTAATATGCATGAAGTAAACCGATCATGTTTGTATTCCTATAGGTGTAAAGTTATTTATGGATCGCTGTCCCAAGACACGTAGAAGAAGAGGACATGTCCCATGTTCCATATGCCGCTATAGCTATGCTTGATGTATGCAATTTATTTGTACTAGATCGACATTGCACATGCAAAGGGGAGCTTCGAGCGTGTATGTCAAAACCGTGGAAGGAGACACGTTAAAGTAAAGAGGGTCTTCAGTATCTTCGTGGCACCACTAGTTATGGATTGTGCTACCAAGGAAGACCGGATTGGACAGTGGTGACATACATGGCTTTGTTGATGCGCATCGATGGAGATTTGATCTTGGATCGCAGAAGATCTACAAGTGGGTATGTGTTTAACCTATTTGGAGGAGCAATCAGTTGGATGAGCAAAAGACAGGCTGTAGTGGCACTCTCAACTACAGAAGTTGAATACATGGAAGCCACTCATGCAACCAAGGAAGCAGCATGGTTACAAAGATTGTGTTCAAGTATTGGGTTGGTACAACAAGCAGTGAGATTAGACTATGACAGTCAGAGTGCAATATTCCTGGAAAAGAACCTATCTTATCATTCGAAGACAAAGCATATTGATGTTCAGTATCACTTTGTGAGAGACATGGTTGAGGAAAAGAAGGTGTTGCTGGAAAAGGTTGACACTTTGAAGAATGTTGCAGATTCATTGACACAGTCTGTGAGAACAGAAAAGTTCTCTTGGTGTAGAGTAACAATGGGCATTGTTGCCCTAGATTGTTGACTATATAATCCCCTGGACCCCTGGATGCAAAGAAAACAACAAGTGGGAGAATGTTGGGTATGTGTTATATTCTTTCCATGTGTGTGTGTGGGTGCATCAGATACAACAACTGCGTCTGACGATCGCTTCACCTAGAGCTCTGTCGTGTGCGTGGGGCGCTTTCCTAGGGGGGTCCCAGGGGGGGGGCAGGTATTCCCCCCCCTGGTTACACGCAGTGTTCATCACCGGGCGGTAGGCCGGGGCCGACGGGGTTTGGGGCAGCGCCCCGAAATTTTTTTTTTGGGCGGTTTTTGTTATTTTTAGCGGATTTTTCTATTTTTAGTTGATTTGTAAATTAATCCCAAATTAAGGGATTAGGGTTTTGGTATCTACAGAATACCTAAAAACATTGTATATATTGTATGGCAAATGGTGATATTCGATATAATGAAAATAAGAAAGGTTTTCCTGGTTGAGGGTTTCCGGTAAAAATCTCTATGTACTCTGTGTATGAGCCATTGATTAATTTCTATATTGCTTAAGAATCTATATGCATTGCTTTACTTCGCAGGTTTAAAACTTACAGGTTTATTGGCCCATCTGTCTATAATGAAGTAGCTTTGTTTGAAGGTGTAACATTAGCCTAAGTTTTTCAACATGCCCTAGTTGTAGCATTTAAATTGAAATCAAGAGACAATC
>SNQJ01S0128068.1:0-12971 GCA_010110895.2 Picea sitchensis
TTCATCTCGAAGACACCCCCTGGTTATGAGAATGTTGGAGTGGGTCTTTTGAAAGATTCAACTTTGATGGGTACTTTTCCAATCCCACCACCCGATATTCTCCCTCCTTTTGTTGCCTCTATTAACATGATATCCACCACCATTCATGAAACCCCTGTGTCATATGACCCACGGGTAGTACCTAACCCTGGTGATTACCCTTGTTAGGTGACAATATGCCTTTAAGTCCAGTTGAATCTGCTTACCAAGATATTCAATCGACAACCCCCTCCTCTCCTTCTCTCCGTGATTCATCTTTGGATCCGTTTAAATGTCATATTTCCTACTGATCAGATGATCATGTCAGTCATGTCTATGGAAGAAACTCCCTGGGACGATGGGCATCATCGCTCCATTCTCTTTCTAGAACGTGACACCATAGAGAGTTATCAAAGGATTTTGACTTTGTCGACCGTTGTGGTTATTTCCTCAGTTCCTGAGTCATCACATGACATTTTGTATGAAGGGAACTTGAACAAGATTTCACCTACCATCCCTCTCTACATATCCATTAAACCCAGAGTCATGGAGAATATTCTTATTGGATCCTCATGTTCTACTGACGAGGTCCACACGTGAAAAGCCCTTTTCCAAGAATTCCATGATGTTTTCTCCTAGAGTTATGAAGAGATGCTAGGTATTGATCATGATATCATTGTACACAAAATTAAGACATACCCAGACACTAAACCCATTCGGTAGAGACTTCAACCAGTACATCCACACAAAGATGGTGCTATCAAGCTTCAGGTTGAAAAACTTCTTAAAGTTGGTTTTATTTATCTCGTGGCTTTGACTAATTGGGTGTCCAATCTATTTCCAGTGAATAAGAAACAAGGTACCATCCGCGTTGGTGTAGATTATAGGGACATAAATAAGGCTTGTCCTAAGGACAATTACCCGACCCCTTTTGTTGACCATCTTGTCAATGACTACGTCGACATTGAAATCTTCTCTTTAATGGATGGTTTCTCCGTCTATAATCAAATTAATATTTTACCTGTGGACCAACACAAGACCACTTTTATTTTCCCTTGGGGGACTTTTGCCTACCATAAATTACCCTTCAGTCTCAAGAATGATGGCGCATCTTTTCAACATGCTATGTCTTATGCTTTCCATGATATTAAGCACATCGTGCAACCTTATCTTGATGATATACCGGTGCATTCCATGCGTCGCGTAGATCACCCGGTGCATTTGAGGGCCATTCTCGTACGTTGTCATTATTATCGTATCCTCTTAAACCCACACAAATGTGTTTTTTGTGTGGAGTCCAGACGACTGCTTGGTTTTATTGTGTTGATACACGGGATTCGAGTAGACTCCTTGAAGGTTTAGGCTAGCCTTAATCTACCTCCTCCTTCCACTTTACACCATATCCAAAGTTTGCAAGGGAAGGAAAACTTTTTACGTTGTTTCATCCCCAATTATGTTGAACTGACGAAAGGATTCACTTGATTACTCATGAAAGGTTACGAGTTTGTATCGGATGATACTGCAAACAAATCCTTTGAATGTTTGAAACTTTCCTTAACATGTACACCATTATTGTTTCCCCTTGACTATAGTCGGGATTACCTCCTCTACTTAGTTGCTTCGGACTCTACCATTGCCATGGTTTTAGTCCAAGAGGATGATTCACATGATGAACATGTGATATACTATTTGAGTCGAAGTCTTACAACCACTGATACCAAATACGTGCATGTGGAGAAACTGGCCTTGGCACCCGTTCAAGCTATCCAATGTTTTCGTCATTATATCCTATTATGCAAGACCACTAGTATTTCCGATTGCAACCCTATGCAACATATCCTCACCTAAAAACTGTTAGGGGGCAAGTAATCCAAATGGATAGTTATTCTCCATAAGTTTGACTTAGAGTTTGAACATGCTAAGTCCAAGAAATTTTTGGTTTTCACCGAACTAATATGTGACCTTCCCGCCACTGAGACAAAAAATGTGGAGATGATTCCTTACCTAACGAATCACTTTTTCTGATCAGTTTTGATGACGATGGTGTAGAGATATCATTATCTATCTCTAGACTCAAACTTTCCGACCTGATCTATCTATTACGGATCGTCGTTGTATACGGTATTAAGGCCACCAATATATCATTCTTGGTGATACTCTTTACTGCCGCAGTGTTGATTCCATTTTTTGATGATGTCTCACTTACAAAGAAGTTGAGAAAGATTTGAATGACTATCACTCCGGAGCATGTGGCGGTCATATGTCTGGGTATGCCACTGCCCAAAAGATATTATGAGCAGGTTATTTTTGGCCTTCTTTATTCAAAGACTGCATCACTACTATTCAGAAATGCCATGCTTGCCAAACTTATCATAATAAGATAATATCTCATCCCGCTCCCTTACATCCTGTAGTTTCCATTGGTCCATTTTCCAAATGGGGCATTGACTTCATGAGATGTAATCCTCACTCAGTCGGGGGGCATGGATACATCATTATAGCTGTGGATTACTTCACTAAATGGGTTGAGGTGATGCCTACATTTGATAACACCGGGAGAACTGCAACATTGTTCATATTCAATCATATCATTACTCGGTTTGGTATCCCTCAAGATATCATTACCGATCACGGTAGCCATTTTCAGAATTTTATGATGTCCAAACTTACAGAAAAGTTGGTTCTTCTCCATGAAAACTCAACCCCCTATTACCATCAAGCCAATGGCCAGGTTGAAGCAATCAACAAATTTCTCATTGCTATGCTTCGACGGATGATAGGAATTCATAAGACAATCTGGCACACGATGTTTTTCTCAACATTATGGGCCTATCGGACATCTATCAAGTCTGTCATGGGATTTACACCTTTCCAACTGGTTTATGGTATTGAGGTTATCTTGTTGATTGAATGTGAAATACCATATTTGAAACTGGTCGTTGAACTTCTCCCCAATACCTCTGCCGAAGAAGAACGTCTTTTGTATTTAGTGAAATTAGACGAAATTCATCATGATGTCGCCCTAGTTATTGAAACTCAGAAGAAATGTGTCAAAGCCCGATATGAAAAACATATCAAGCCATGTGTTTTTATGAAGGTGATCTAGTTCTCCTCTACGAGCAGAATCATGATTTGCTAGGGATTGGTAAATTCGAGGCCATGTGGTGAGGTCCTTACATTGTCAAATGTGTGTTGGAGAAGGGAGCCTATGAGCTAGTCGATTATGATGGAATCCCTTTGAGTGAGCCCATAAATGGGCTTTACTTAAACAAGTACTATGCTTAAGTCATTTTTTGCATGAGTGATTGTTCTTTTAGTGTATCATACTCTTGTGTGCTTTTTTTTTGTTTGGTTTTGACCTTCAAATGCTTACCTTGCATTGTGCTTGGTTTCCAGATGTTGGTGTGTTTGCTACCCTACATTGGCTTCACTGATAGCGCTAGTTGCAGTACTCGGAACTTAGCATCTGTTTACTTGGGAAATCTATGCACCCACAAATGAATTTATTAGTCTACATGATGTTTGCCTTGGTCGAGCAACTAACAATATCGTGAAATACAATGCAGTCGTCGAATTATTGGCTGACGTTGTGTCTCTTGGAATCTGTAATCTTATTATATGACTCGACTCACAGTTAGTAATCCTGCAGTTGAGTAACGTCTACTCCATTCGAAGTCCTACATTATTAAGGGTATATTTACGAATTCGCCTCTTGGAACGTCATTTTCATTACATTGAATATCAACACATTCCTAGATGTCTAAATACCTTAACAGATGCATTGGCTAATTATGTGTTAAACAGAAATTTGAGAAATTTATAAAATCCAATCACACTTTTTATATACAACAAGTAAGCCGGTAGAATCCTCATATATATATATATATATATAACGATAAAAAAATTTACAATTTTTTTTTTGTCCGAAGACGAAAATATAAAAAATGTGAAGCACATGGATTCATATACAAATATAGCATCAAGGATGTTGTTCACAATAACATGCAACTGCCCATGCTACTCTACGGATCAATCGACCGATGGAAGTGGATAATGCACTGATAACGCCTCGGGATATCGTCAATAAAGGCATCCAGGACGTCCATCTTCAACCCCTCCAAGTTTTTCTCTATAGCCTCGTAGTTAGCAGCGACCAATACTGCTACCTTGCCTCTCTCCCCTCACCTCTCGATGGGAGATGAACTTGGAGCTCGATGAGGTCCCACGCCTACATCATCAAAGATATTTTTGATTAGTCATTGGATAAAGAACATAAAAACATTTCACATTAAAAACCACAAAAACATTATAAAACAAAAATTTACTTCTTACCTATGTTCCCCCTTTGAGAACCTTTAGGAAGAACCAAGTCTAGATCACCTTAGAAGTCTAAGTTGACATATGTGTAGTCGTCTACCATAAGCATCTGGGGCCTCAAGCAATCAAAGAAAACACCATTGTACCTACTGATAGGACCAGCCACATGATGTGCCATGAGTTCAACCCATCTCTTCATTCTTAGATCCTGTGGGGAAGGTATGCCCCACTCTACCTATAGGCATAAGTTTGGAACCCTCTCCAGGAAGAAGGAAACCAAAATAGAACTGTATCTGAACTGTTTCAGGTCACCTCTCCTACACTTGGTCAATTGTTTTTTCATTCTTCTGAGAACCCCATCACTCCAATTGAAAACTCGGGGCTCCATGCATTCCAGGGCATACTGGAAATCCCTCTGAAGATCCATATGGGGAGTTTCACTCCCTTCCATGCGCACAATGGTGTAGAGGATAGTTTGTAAAGGTAAGTCACATACATCTCTTATAGCGACTTTTTCGCCATGCTTCTGCGTACCAGGCACGTAATGTGTGCTCATATAGTGCCTCATAGGTTAGCCACCTCCTCTGCTACCTATCAGTGTAAATTGAGCCTCGCGGTGAGATAACTTGGTCAAGAAGTAGATATCCTCGATATATGTCTCGAGAATGTGAGTCCCCACACAAAATACCTACTGGTCCACATCCCACATGTGACCTAAGTATTCGAGCAACCTCAATTGGGCCCTCATGTCCTGGACCTTGAATAATTTTAGCATTCCACACTGTCGGAGGAAATTTACCATTCCTGGGTCATTCTCAACAAAGTAATCTTTGTCCTCATGCTCTCTCTCTCTACATTCCAACATCCTTACCATAGAAAACCTGAAATGGAACATAAAAGAGGGGTTAACAAAATCTCTCTCCTAGAAACTTTTTACTGGCAGAAACATCAAAAAACATTTTTGGTTTTGCGCACGTCATAGGATAACATGCCCATACAGTGCTGAGTCATCGCACTGTAGCTTAAATGTCACCTGCGATGACCCTGGGTTGTCGCAAGGCACGATACAGGGTGCCCGCGATGACCTTCGCATGCAAGTACCCTTGAAACATTAACTCAAAAATACATTTATAACCAATGAAAAGCAAAAATTGATCCATGAAAAGTTGAAAGAGATGAAAATTACCTGTTCATCGAAGACCATTCATCAAATGATCTACTATGCCTCTCGCAATCCACAGTGGAAGTTTGAGGTAAAATGGGGGTTTTGGAACAAAGTTTGGGTGGAGTAATAATGGAATGGTAAAAATGAAGTTTTTACCCATATTTACTTACCTTTTTACTTTTCCATTTATATTTATGTTATTTTATGTAGTTCACCTAAGCCATAAAATTCTAACGACATTGCAATTGTTTGATTTTTCGCAGATGAGAAATCTAGGAGTGGAATATTGAACAAGGATACATCTTTTGGGTTTGCTTTATACATTTGTCATGTGTACAGATCCTTTTAAAGTTTTTCAGGAAAAACTCTGAGCTTAGTTTTTGCTCTTTCTCATGCTCGTAAATCAATGAGAACATAGCCGAGTATACTTTTGTCACTTTTTCGTACTCGTAATGGTAACACGAACAACGAAACCCATGGAGTATCCTTTAATCTCTTTTCACGCTCCGTAAAAAATGAAAAGATTGTCGAGCGACCTTGTTCTTTTCACTCTCGTAAAAGTATTTGAAGAAAAAATTTGATGAGAGGTAGGTTATCACTTTTTCGGTCTCATCGAATTAACTTATGAAAAATGAACTTGTGGAGTCCTCTTTAAGTGTTTTTCAGACTCTCTAAACATGAAAAACCCCCAAGTTTTCTCTCTTTGGACTCATTAAACAAACATTGAAAGACCCATATGGGACCGAACCACTCCTTCTTAGGGTTCGTTAAACATACTCCGAGGGACTCATCCGAAGGATGAGCGTACATCAACAAGTATATTTTATCCTCCTCAAGCTTGCATAAAAATAAAGAGGTACTCACCAGAAATGGTGGGGAAAATTTTGGGAAATAAATGTGTCTCTGTATCCGTGTTAGTGGCAGTAATAGTTGCTCTTGAACATGACACCCCCTTCATCATTGTATCCAGGTTGGGAAATCTGTTCGCCTCTCGTTTTACCATCCACATTTCCATATGTTGGGTCCTCCTTGAGTCAATACTGCCAATACCATTGTTGTGTCATTCATATATTCAAGAGAAGTCCAGCCTTTATAAGCCTCCTATCAAGTCGGCCATCTGCAATTATAAATTTTCTACCATGTCGGTCTTCCCGGTGTTAGTTTCGAATCATTTCATACTCTGATCTATCTCAAATATGTTACTTATTTCATGTCATTGATGGGGGATACATTAAAGCCCTTCTTTGACGAGTCTTTTCCTATTGACTTCAGCTCATTATCTAGGAACAAGACTTAGAAATTATTCATCTCCTTAGACCCTGCATGCCTCAATGGTAGGATTCTTCACTTTCAACAGTGGGTTCACATCATTGGCCCTTGATTGGAATATTCTCTTGAGTGTTCGAATTCAACTCCTTTATTCACACTTGTTGGATTGTACTGGGGTACCTTGGGAGTCATTGACATCAATGGTGATTTCCCTCGCACTTGTTAATGGTTCTCATCATTGACCGGTAATCAAGTGGTTTCTACCATGTTCAACTTCGGCACCTGTAATCACATGGTTAGATTCGTACTATGAGACGGTGAAAATGAAGACCCTGGATCATACCATTCTGGTCCAGGTTGCGACAGAGTCTTCATGATTTGTATTGGCACATAGATCCACTTTGTATGTCTCGTGGCTATGTCTGAATCTAAAGTTTTTAGAGCATAGGTCCATAGTGTATTCTGGGTGGTTATGTTGGTTTCACATTGACATGGATCCACAATGTATATTTGGTGTCAATGACTCATTTGAAATTTTGTAATCTGAGTATGGGAATTCATATCTCGGACAATGGTATATTACTATGTTGATGCTTGATTGTTTGTAGGTTCCTGACTGATGTGCTCTTTGTTTCTGACACACACATTCTACAAAGTATTTCATCTATCACGAGTTCCAGTCTCATACTTTGGGGGGCATTCTATTACATATTATTTTGGTCATCTTAGTGATCCAATGACAACAAGTGTGCATGTTCCGAAAAGAGCCTGTCTTCATGAGGAAAGTGACTGAATTTCTCTTCTCAAAAACCCTGTTAAGGAAGGTCGTCACAGGCTGCATCATAAGCAGGGTGCGACGATGCCTGGTCGTCACATTCTGCCCTAAAACTAGTTTGCGATGTCTCTGCAGGTTGCTCTACAACTGGGGTGCAGCGATGTCAAAAGGCTAAGAAAAGGTTGATCTTCCCAAAAGTTCTAGAAGAGGATCTTCTAGAATATGAGGTGGCATCTGTATGGTTGGGATCCTACTCGCTTCTCTGATTTGGTGGGATCATCCTAATCTCTTTAACCATCTCTCTTTCCCCTATATAAAGAGGGATTTATCATGGAAAAGGCTAAGGTTAATGAGGGTTGAATTGGCTAAGATTGTATGGAGAATTCTGCATTGGATCATTCTTGAGAGCCTCATTTCAGTTTATCAAGTCATTGTGGATCTTCTTCATTCAAGGTTGGAGCAAGTGTGTGTGTTGGAGAAAAGGTTCGTCAGAATGGTACCTTGCGACATCAAGGATTTGGTTGTAATCTCCACTTTCATTGTTATATAATACAGTGATATGTTTCTTTCCCATAAAACTCATCTCATTTTATTGTATGATTCCTTGATCACGTACATAGCTTCTCTTTGAGTATGTTGTATTTATTTCACTTTGGTTGGCTTGTGTTCCCTTGCATATCCAACATCACAAGAGCATTGGAGTGGATCTAAGACGACAACGAGAAGGAGAAGCGATATTTAAACGGTATGTTGCCCATCCCTTTTTAGATATAAAACTCAATGATTAGATCTTAGGGAAAGCGTCATGTTCTGTTCTATTTTGTTCTAGATCTAGGTGGATCAGTTTATGTCCGCATTTACCGATAAGTCCCATAACATGTAGTCAGTATTATGTTATTTCTTCTAAAGTTACAAGTGAGAATTCATCTTTGTTTGATGCTCTCATTCGTAATGGGATTTTCTCTTTTCTGTCTTGCCATCATTCGAATACTATTTATTGCTGAATAATATGCTTATTTTTCCTTCGTTCCCTCAGGAGTACATTAGTTGTATTAATATTCATAGTATATCTCAGGATTTAACCCCATTGCCCAATGTTTTCTTCATCTTGTTTGTCCTACCAACCCTTTTAAAAACCTAAACAAACCTATCCTATTGCAGAATATGACCTCTGTGTGTCCATTGCCAAATCTTTTTTAGTATTTTCAATCTCTACATGTTTGAGAGAGCCCTCTTTGGTTGGAAGGGTCAGAATCCAACCTAAATTTGGTTTGTAGGTTACCTTGGCATTTCCTTGATGCATCCCAAATAAATTACCGAGTGCTAACACCTACATCTTCGCGAGTACACCCAGTTTTCTATGTTTCATGCTTAAAGAAGGTTATAGGTGACAAGATCTTAGTTAAAACTATTTTTCTAGAACTTGACGAGGAATAAAAAAATATATTGGATCCCGAAGCTATCACTTACATAAGAATTCGCCCACTAAGGAATAGATCCATTTCAGAGTATCTCATTAAGTGCAAGAAACTAATTGTTGAATATTACACTTGGGAAGATGAGTCTTTTATATAGAAGCATCCAGAATTACTCAAGTGTTGCAGACAACACTTGTCTGAAGGGGAGGGGAATGTTAAGCCCTAAATAGTGGCACATTAACCTTTAATTGAGGCATATTACATTAGTATTGTTATTTTATTTATGTCGACTTGGGTCCATTAGTTGTAATTGTAGCTGCTAGTATCCTATATATACCAAGGAGACCTTTTCATTTGGAATCATCTTGTATTTTTGAATTCATATGATGTATAAGAAGGTTTCCCCCTCAAAGAGGCTTATTATCTAAATTTCTCTTTTTGTCAAGGTGTTGAGTACTTATTCTGAGGTTTTTAAGCTATTTTGATATTTGGTTCCTAACAGGAAGGAAACAAAACTCACCCAAGAACACCACTTGATTTAACAAACTTTTGGAAGTCCTAGAAAATCCTTGTTGTTTGTATTTGAATTGGTACAACCTCAACAAGACAAAGGAAAACACCAACAATAACCTCCGCTGATGTAGTTCCTGTCAAGTAGAACAATGTATTTTGTATTTGGTTGCGTACTCAAGCCCTGCAATGTGAGAGTACTTCTTGAATAACTCATCAAATCCAAACTTCCAAACACTTTGAAGGTTATATCCATGAAGAGTTCAAGAATATGATTTAGAAATTAAAACAAGAACAAGAAATTTTAAAACAACATATGCTTCAGAAGTAGGATTGAATCTGGTACGCAAAAGGTCTCAAATAATTAAAAAATAAATGTGTCATGAGGTTTGGGCTTGTATTTATAGAAAACAATCAAAATTCCTATACCTGGCATTGGATTGGAATGGATGAGGTGTGGGAGAGAGCAGTGGAAGTGGCTTTTGACAGAACATACAGAGAAAGGGTATGGATGCATTCAAAGTGAAATATTTGTAGAATTAAAAAGTAGACATTACCCATGTGTGACCTCTCATATTTGTGCAAGGCCATCCAATATACCCTCAATTCTTGTCAATGTGGGTATAATTTTCTTCTGAGAAATTGATTGGCTTGGATAGAGCTTATATGTGAAATCATATACGTAGTTGAGACTTGTCTGGAATCAACTTGAACCTGTGAACCTATGTCATTAAGAGAAATCCTTGCATCAAAATGGAAAAGGGATATTTAATGAATGTAAACACAATTTATTATCTTTTGTCGGAGGTGGGAAATGTATCCACTATGAAAAAAAAGCACCAAGAAGCTCAACTCATATGCAAGTAGATCTTGAAAACAAGGAAGATGATCTGAAAATAGAAGGTTGACTTGTTATGCTATGCAAGCACCCCCTACTTCAATAAAATAAACCTTAGAGGACCTTGCTTCATGTGTTAAAATATGCAAGATGGTTTATGTGTTAAGTTCATGCTTCTTCTTGTCAATGTTCATGTGTGAGGAAATGTTCTTTTAAAAGATTAAATATGTGCTATAAACCAATACACAACAACATAAAGTGCAGCAAATAACACAGCAAACTCACAACAATAACAAGATGATAAAGGAGTTCACCCCTCTCTGGGCTACATCTCCTCGAGCCTCCTTCAATGGACTTGGCTCTTTGGGATTAGTTTGTCAAATTTTCTTTTACAAGTTGCTTCTCAACTCCAATGGATTTACAGACTGTCCCATTGGGTTCAGAATACATAAAAACCCCAAAAATGACTATTAAAACTCTGAAAATGGATCTTGTCTCATCTAGTCATGACCTCTTCTACATGTGGCCTCCAAGCTTCCCTGAGCTTCTCTGTGGCAAAAACACGTGTAAAAGTCCTCCAATGGATCTGAAACCTATCCCAATGTGTTCAGAGCATAATAATTAGTCAAAAATGACTATTTAGTCACAGAAATTAGACATGTGCTCATCTGAGCAAGGCCTCAAACAAAGAGGGCTTCAAGCTCCCTGGAGCTTCCTCAAACTTCAATGGTTAAAAACCTACAAAATAAGTCTTCAAATTACTTTGAAAGCAGTGCCAATGGACTCAGAACGTCCAAAAACCCCCAGCTGGGCTTTTTTGGCACGTCATTTGGCCAAAAAATCAAGAAGTTAGGCCTCCTGCCATTTTTCCCCTTCAAGCTGTTGTCTCTGGTTCGCCATTTTGCACCGGTGTGTGAATAACCTGGCTTCTGGGTGTTTCCCGGGCCTAAACCCAGCACCCGTGCACATTCCAAAATTGGTGCCAAAATGTCGCACCGTTAGCGAACTAAGCCCTCAAATCCCAGAGGTGTTGGGTGCATGGGGGCCATGTGGCCACGTCTCGCGTATAAAAGGGGCTAAGTGCCACAGTTCAACATACATGTGACAAGTGGCGGGTGTGTAGTTGCATAACCGTTTAAACAAAAAACTAAAACCCAAAACCAAACTCCCCGCGCGCCATTAATCAACGGTATGGTCATATGTACCGTATGTGTGACCGGGGCTAAGGCTCTAGCCATAACACAAAACTTCCGCACAAATTGTTATGGTCACATGTGATAAACAACATGACCACGGGCTATACATTTTAAAAACCTCGCGCCAAAACTCTGTGAGTGGTCGCATGTGTATGCACACAAAACCAAGGGCTAACCCTGTTGTTAACCCAAATGCGCACGCGAATGTAAAAACGATGGTCATATCAATAACGCATACGGTCGGGGATTTGTATATAGTTTGAACTCCCGCGCGCGTTATAACAGGGTCACAGGGTCATATGGATCAATGCACAAGACCGCGGGTCGGGGCTAAGCCTCGGCCCGACCCCCCGTCGTATGCAACTTAATTCAAAGTTAAATATATATGAATGCATATATATATTAAGAACTAAAGTGGGGCGCGATGGTAAGGCGGAGTTTGTTAAAGCGTTCACCGGTGGGGAGGTCCGAGGGTTGAACCCCGCAGCCTCCATATAATTTTAATAAACAAACCAAACACCAACAGCCAATAAATGGGTGCCACATGGCAGCCCATGATTGGGCCACGTGGCACCTTTCCATTCGACAATTAAATGCCACGTGTCGATACTTGATTCGCCCAACTATCAACCAGTAAATGCCTGCCACATCAACTGACACGTGTGAGTCATACGACCTCTGCCATGTCACCGTATGGTCATTGTACGGACTGTATGGACAGGTACAGTCAGCATCAAAAAATTTCCCTGTTTGCCTTGGCGACAGATCGCGATAACTTCTCCATACGGACTACGTTTGAGAAAGTAAATATACCACCGGAATTAGGAAGACAAGACAGACGCAATGGCACCATTTTCGTCGCATTCCAAACACTTTGAAATTTGAGCAAAATTTTGACCCCTGGTCCAGATTTTGATCACACCTTCCCACTGAAAGGCTTTTGGACCCACAAAATCTTAGGATTATCTAACTGAGCTTCAATACTCTTCTCATTTCAAGTTCTATAAACTGATTCTACTTGAAAAGTCTTTTCAACAATCACTTGGATACTTTGACATGCCTTGCACTGCAATTAGCTATGTCCCTCAACCACTACTCTCTGGCTGCTGCTAACCCATTGTTCTCTCTGTGCTTGGAAGACTGCCAACCTTCCCACTGAGAATCAATTCCCTCTTGTGAACTTTTTGACGTCAACAATCCGCTCTCCAATGGCTGCAAAAACTTTCCTGTGACATCTTGTCACAAGCCAAGAAAACCATCAATCTTGAAAACAAATTGACACAAGACTGAAAATAATGACAACAAATTCTTTTTGCTCTTCAAGAAAACTGTCGCATCTTGTGCTACATCAAAGCACATGGTGTTTTCCTGCATCTTGGTGTACTCAAAATCAACTTACAATCCATCCAACACAATCGACTAAACACAAGTCGAAAAACATGATCGACACAACATAGTCGTCAAG
>SNQJ01S0128068.1:17790-28516 GCA_010110895.2 Picea sitchensis
GAATATGGAAAGACATTGGAGATAGGTTTGGTTGGTTGCATGCGAAGTTTGGGACTTAGATGGATTCATGAAGTGGATGGATGGAATCTGCCTTGTATCAAAGTGAAGGTCTTGCAAGTTTGTGGAGTTGCAGATGGTGATTGAGGAGAGTTCATGCAGAGAGTTGGTTGCTTGGGAAAGTGGAAGTCCAAGTCAATAGACTTAGAACATTGTTACAATGAAGGATTTCATTGATAAAGGTATGGCTAGTTTTGAGTTCTTGCATTTCCTAAATGTTGCATGGATGACTTGGTGGTTCAAGTGCAATCCATTTCCACAATGAAAACTGGCAGACTTAAGGGTGACCCAAGTGGTGCAGACTTGAAGAAGTCTTGTAGCATTTTGGGACACCTTGGTTGGATGAATGTGAAAAGAGCTTAAAGAGACTTGCTTGGACGAGTACTATGGTGGGATTAGGTAGATTTGGATGGAATTGTGGAGGTGGCTTGAGGAAGCTTCCTAACTCTTTGATGAGGTGCATTGGACAGATCACTATAGAGAAATAGTGAAGCTTGTATGTGCCAAGTTTGAGAGGATGGGTAAGGCACCTTGGTGTTTGGTGCCTTAGCCATATTTTTTCGATCATACAATGACTTGACAGTTGCAATGATAGTGGAAAAGTTTGGATGCTTGCAGGAGGTGCAAGGGAATTTCATTATAGGAGATGGATGGAGTCAAAAGAGAAGTCAACCAAGAATTGTTGGTAGTCAACCAGAATGGGAAGAACACAGAACAAGGGACTTGGGTGGTGTTCGCTCACCTTTGGTATGGAACATTGGATGAGGTAGAGCACACCTTCGTGACTTGCAGATGATTGTGCGATGACTCAGAGATCCGATGGGGTCATTGGTTGAGGTTGGTATGGGTATTGGTTCGAATGTTCCTAGGGCATGGAAGTTCTTTGGGAGTGACTCATTCTACTTGGAGTGCTTTGGGGAGTGTTAGTGCAGTGGCCACACTCATCACCGATGTTGATTTGTGGAGAGGTGACTTGACAAAAGGAGGTGAGTTGAGGACTTTCCTTCATTTGGAGGATTGTGTGGAAAATCGAATTACAACATGAAGAAATTATGTGGGCATGGGTGTATCTCTTTCTTTGGGAAAGATGCTTGAGGGTGAATCCTAACCATTCCAAGGCATAGAGAGGTATACATAGTAACATGGAAATGTGATGAAGTAGTTATGCCAAGGAAGTCTGGACATGCAGTTCTTGGTGAAGTGATTGGCTAACTGTGTCATGAGGTGCACAGTGGAGTCAATTTTCCACATATGAATTTGTTTTGGAGTGACTTCATAGTGAAACAAGGTGATGGAATACCTTTCCTTGGTCTAAGATCATTGTGTGGATGGACCAAATTGCAGAAGGAATTCAAAGTACAGATGCATGAGTAGGTTCGAAGTGGAACACTTACACATTGTGGAGGATCTCCTTGATGGAGATCGAATGATGGCAATAATAGTGAGGTAAGGGTGGAAAATTGACTTAGTCTTTCGATTTGGATAGAGTGACAGAGATGAAAACATAAAATACTAAGTTCAGGCATGAGGATGTGCATGCTCATGAATTGGACACGACAATTGGATTAGCTACCCAACCAGTTCGAGACATGGGGGTCAACAGTGCGCAGAGACATGGGAAAGTTGGTTGAAGTATGGATGCAACAACAAGATCACAATATTTCAACACTTAGGGAAAATTTTTGAAGTGAAGTGGGAAACATTTAGTTGTAGCATGCAATTATGAAAACAATAGAATCAAACAACAACAAGGTCGCAACAAGAGAGTGCAATAGAGTTGGGTGACTTTCATCTTTAGAGTTGGGTGAAGTGACCATATTGACCCAGGCAACAGATAGTGCAGAGTTGGGTGCAATATAGTTTGATTGGTTTGTGGAAACTAGGGGTTTCTACTTTGTAGGGAAACTATGGGTTTCCACTTTGATGGAATTTGGAGTTTCCAACAAACTCAGTTGTGGATGGAGACATGAGCTCGGGTAGAGTTGGAGATCATATATTTTGGAGGTGTTTACGGGGTCGACAATGAATTTAAGTGGGGGAGGATGTAAGGCCCCTAGCTAAAGACGTGCACATTGGATAACTTGACATTTTGGTTACCTCTGAAAGCTAGGCCTGTTGAACGGAGCAAGTAGTATGAGCATCCCAGACATAACGAAGTGTAACGATGGTGTATTTATATTGAGTGAGTTGGGACACCTTGGGCATGTGATGCACCAAGGGAGACTCAACTGAGATGCCTTATGACATAATTCATATGATGGATGGTTTGATGAATGGTTGAGGTTAATACTTGGTCACTCCACCGAACGGATAAATCAATTAGGGCATGAGGAGAGCATGCCTAGACAAGTCAGCTCGACTTGGATAAGTGTCACACTCACCCAAATCATGGGTCGGTTGGACAGATGGGGGTGACGGTTAGGAGTTTGATGGGTTGTCCTGATGACAGAACAAGGAGTTTAGTGGGTCGATAGGGAAAGTCACTCGAACGCACGACTTTGTGAAGGGGCACGACTTGGTGAACTGATGAGTCGGCTCACCCATGGGCATAAAGACACAATGGTTGGCATGGATCAACACCTATAAAGGAACAAGGGTATGAAACCAAGGAGGGAAACTTGGAAGAGAGAAAAAGGAGCTTTTCACTTCTAAGGTAGGCTTAGACAAAGAGGGGAAAGCTCCCTCAAGGAGCCAAGTCGCTCCACATGGGAGGACTTATGTTGCATTGAGGTGATTATGTGACGAAGATGGGGTGACCTTCTTTCAGGATGGATTTGAGGAAGTCTGGAAACGTATATATGTTGGAGGCATGTGTGAGACAGAGTTGAAATATATGAAGGATGTGGAAACAAAGGGACAACAAGTCTGCGGTTGAGGGAATGTCTGAGGTGCACCACATGAGGTTGCAAAGATGATTGCGACAGGGAGACTTGGTGTGACGAATCTATGTATGAGTATCTTGGTGAGGTGAGGTGAGTTGTTTGACCTTGCCCAAGTTGTAAATAGAGTTGGTAGTGCTCATATTGTAACCATTTCGCAATAACAAAGACTTAGTCGGGTGTTAGGCACGATTCGTGTTGCCCACACTATTTTTGTGTGTCTTTATTTCATTCATTTGTTGTTCTCTTGGTTTCTCATGTTCATGGATGTATGGTAATATAGGACTAAGTGTTAAGTTTTTAGAAAATGTCTAAGTATACAAGAGTTGCACTAGAGTAGGAGTGTCACTCATCGGTAGCCTTGAACGGAGTATCGGTATGCTCTAGGTGAAGAGGTGTAGTTCAAACAAAGTATCCTCAGTGTTTCCAAGTAGCCAAGTGAGAAACGTCATGATGTCGCATGCTCTCAAGAGGTGCATGATCGCAATATTCAACTAGGAACATTGTGGGGACATGACACAAAATATAACTTGAGGAAATGAGTAACATGGTCTTTGTACAACCACAACACAAAATACCAAGCAAACATTGGTGTTAGAGATCATGTTTTAAAATTATACCTAGAAACATAATGAAGGCAGGTACAATGGTTCAAAATAACAGTTAGCAAAAATGCAAGAAATATTTCATTCAATGGATGGCCTAGGGTAGTGCAAACCAGCCCCACCATCCTCCTTCTACCAACCAAATATTCACAATTTTTTTCCAAATTTGTTTTTGAATATTTTTTAAACATAGAAAATCCTCGATATTAAAATGTTTCATCACAACCTCTTTTTAATTAGATTTTTTTTTTTAAAGGGGAAATATATATTATAATGTAGTGGTTAATTGTTAATGAGGATAATGATTGCTGGTTGTTATTAGCGAATATGGGACGATTCATCATTGTTATTCAAGGAAAACCATGCCACCTGAAATTATTTGTTGTTATTGGTTCATAAGGAGGCATACTTTCACTCTTGTTAGATTCCTTTGAGTCTTGGGAAGTTAACATGTTTCCTTACATCCAAGGAATATGAGATCTTATATTATCTTATTATCTTATCTTTCTTTAAGAGCATATCGGACCCGGGGATGGATGCCTTCTTCATCAGGTTTTGATCTCCATTCTCTTTTTTTAAGATGACATGATTCTCTTGTCCTCCACCCTACAGGGGTTACAAAAATAACTTGATCCCTTATCTAGTTTTTGTGATTATTTTTAGTTGATGGTCAACCTTTGAAAAACCAAGATCATGATATTCAACGAGATGAAAAACGTCCTCTCAGAGTATCATTTTTACTTCCAAGTAGAGGAGATCAAGATCACCACTTTATACACATACTTAGGTGTTTAGATATCTTGGCCCAAGTTTGGTATGACGAAGGCCATGTGTGACAAATCTATGTATGCATATCTTGGTGAGGTGAGGTGAGTTGTCTGACCTTGCCCAAGTTGTAAATAGAGTCGGTAGTGCTCATATTGTAACTGTTTCACAATAACAATGACTTAGTCGGGTGTTAGGCACGATTCGTGTTGCCCTCACTATTTTTGTGTGTCTTTATTTCATTTCATTGTTGTTCTCTTGATTTCTCATGTTCATGGATGTATGGTTATATATGACTAAGTGTTAAGTTTTTAGCAAATGTCTAAGTATACAAGAGTTGCACTAGAGTAGGAGTGTGACTCATCAGTAGCCTTGAACGGAGTATGGGTATGCTGTAGGTGAAGAGGCGTAGTCTGAACAAAGTATCCTTGGTGTTTCCAAGAAACCAAGTGAGAAACGCCGTGATGTCGCATGCCCTCAAGAGGTGCATGATCACAATATTCAACTAGGAACATTGTGGGGACATGACACAAAAGATGACTTGAGGAAATGAGTAACATGGTCTTTGGACAACCACAACGCAAAAGACCAAGCAAACATTGGTGTTAGAGATCATGTTTTAAAATTATACCTGGAAACATAACGAAGGCATGTATAATGGTTCAAAATAACAGTTAGCAAAAATGCAAGAAATATTGCATTCAATGGATGGACTAGGGTAGTGCAAACCAACCCCACCATCCTCCTTCTACCAACCAAATATTCACAATTTTTTTCCAAATTTGTTTTTGAATATTTTTTGAACATAGAAAATCCTCGATATTAAAATGTTTCATCACAACCTCTTTTTAATTATATTTTTTTTTAAAGTGGAAATATATATTGTAATGTAGTGGTTAATTGTTAATGAGGATAATGATTGTTGGTTTATATTAGTGAATATGGGATGATTCATCATTGTTATTCAAGGAAAACCATGACACCTAAAATTATTTGTTGTTGTTGGTTCATAAGGAGGCATACTTTCACTCTTGTTAGATTCCTTTGAGTCTTGGGAAGTTCACATGTTTCCTTACATCCAAGGAAGACGAGATCTTATATTATCTTATTATCTTATCTTTATTTAAGATCAATTCTAACCTAGGGATGGATGCCTTCTTCATCAAGTTTTGATCTCCATTCTCTTTTTTTAAGATGGCATGATTCTCTTGTCATCCACCCTACAGGGGTTACAAAGACAGCTTGATCCCTTATCTAGTTTTTGTGATTATTTTTAGTTGATGGTCAACCTTTGAAAAACCAAGACCATTATATTCAACGAGATGAAAAGCGTCCTCTCAGAGTATCATTTTTACTTCCAAGGAGAGGAGATCAAGATCACCACTTTATACACATACTTAGGTGTTTAGATATCTTGGCCCAAGTTTGGTATGACGAAGGACATGTAGCCTCAAAACAGTAAATTCTATGTCTCCCTCACTCTTATTGAGTGTTAGTTATTTCACAACCAATTTCAGGACATTTTTTCAAAGATGGGCCTTATGGACAACATTATCAAACCCACAATTCTCTATGGTTTAAAGGTTTGGGGGCCTAGTCTACTCGAGTCAGATTGGGACATGACAAAGAGATTTCATATCCTCATGATCCACCACATCATCATATGTAAAGGGAAATTTCCCTAGGCCATTATTCAAAAAAAAGTTTTGACTCTCCCCTTTAGGATTGAAACTATTTAAATTTGGTCTAGTATCCCTTTTGCACTGTATTTGAGGTTTTTCTAATTCCCTAGTCAGTAGAGAATCAAGATCACTACCCTTATCTTGCTTAGCTCTCTTTGGAGTCCATAGCCACTACCAAAATTTCATATCAGTCTTACTATTGGTTTTTGGAGGTCACTCATCTACTTCAATCAGTTGGTATCTCGATGAATCACATCCCCCCTTTCAGATATTCTCTTAATTCTCTTTTTCAACTTTTACCAACCAAGCATGAATTGAATAATATTATCAAATAAGACATATTCAAATAGTTTATTCATGTTACATAGGTCGATCCACCAGGCATGATAAACCTAAGATGGCCTTTTATGTAGAGCACTTCATGGAGCTCATGGATGGAATTATTGTCCAACTCCCTTACATTATTAAGCACTAGATGCATGCTTTCAAGATTCCCCGTGGGTATTTTCTGGTGGGGTCTCATAAGATTTGGCTAAAAAGTGATGATCATATCATATGAAGAGACATGATCTTCCACCTCTATCATCTTTAGGAGATCGATATGGAGGACAATTTCATTTTCCATTGTCCCATCTATTACAATATCCAAGATTGATTTCACTATCCTTTTAGGGAGTCTCAAAACTGTCTCTCCATATTCTTCTAGCTTTCAAATAAAATATTCCTAGACCTACACATGAGGGAGCTCCTCAGGCTTAGATCTCCCTCTCTTTGGCCAACCTCCCCCAGACTAGACACCTCCAAGTTAATTACCTCTTTCTTTCCTTTGCTTTAGAAAAACAAGGGCACCAAGATGCGGGTAGACAACAATACTTCATCAATAATTTGATCTATGAGACCCCAAGAAGTGCTTTGGGGGAAAATCCCCCTAATCAGGGTCTAGTGACTAGGAAGAGCAATGACACCTTAAAAGACATAATTACTCCTATTCCACCCAAATCTAACAAGACCTAATGAAAATTAAGGAAAGGAAAGGAAAATCAAGATATGCACCTTTAGTCCTTTCGTTTGTAGTAGATCATTTCCTCTCAATGTTTGCTCCTGGATTGCAGGCCTCCTCCCAATGTTGGCCTGAAACAAATTTAGAGAACAATATGAAGAAAAATGAGGTACTATGAGGCTGTCCAACAGGTATGTCTTTGACCTCTTGTTGGGCTCTAATTTTAGTCTCCAAAGTTGTCCTTTGTTGTTTTTTTAGGACAACAAACAGTCAAGTAATTTTATGCTCATAGTTTGATGGTTAAGTGTTCTTTGAGGTGAACTTGCAAGTGTTTTCGAACTGGTGGTTAGCACGTGAAATATAAATCAAAACAAGTAACACTCCTCTAAATATTTACAACTCTTAAATGTTGATCTAAACAACCAAGCATGCATGAAATTTTTGACACAAGTATTTTTTGTCAACATGAACATGGATAACAAGTATGCAAATATAATGGCACCTGATACAACAAAACTTCCTCTCGAGATGCTTTGGATTTCCAAGAAGAGATATGCGCCCAAGCCTAGTGTGCCCTCTTCCCTTGTTTCCTATCTCACTGAAACAATCCGTCGTTGATCCTTTGAACTATAAAGAAGAATCCCTTGCACACAAAGAAGCTCTTGTGTGCTACATCTCCATTGAAAATGATGGATATGTGAGCGTCCAACTGTAGCTAGTGCCTGCTAAGTGTGCACCCTCCTCCAAGAAAGAACAACCACCACAAATAAATGAGGGTATAAGCCTCCATGAGCCCTCCATGAAAGGAGGCGCCCAAGCCTCCCTCATCCATAGCCTCCATCCTCGTTCTCTTGATCCTCTCCCAACTCTCTTGGTAAACAAACAAAGGAATGAGCCTCTACTTTCCTATTGCACCCCTCTTGAACCTCCATAAGGAAACCTAAAGTATGGATGGCTACGATCATCCCAAGCCATCCCTAATAAATGGTTGAGATCTCTCCAAAAGTATTTCAACTCAAAACCCACTTTGGGTTAAGTTCCCTAAGTTCATTTTTTGTCCCCTCATTCACCCACTTAGTGAATAATTATTAGCTTTAGGCTAAAATGACTAAATTTCACTTTTTGACTTAAATATCCTAAGTCAAATTGAAATATGACATAAAGTACATGGCACAATGGTACAAACATCTCCCTCTTGTGGTTAGAGGCCCAAAACCACATGGGATCACTTTCCAAGGTACAGAAATATCAACACAATATACAACAACATATGCATAATCAGCAAGATCATTTAATAGCCTAAATATTCATGAAATCAATTTAGAAACATAAACATGAAGACACATAGATTTGGGACAAGAAAATTCTCTTTTATTGAAAATAATATGAGAAGATACAACCTTAAACTTGTCGACACTGCTCCACGAACCTCACCTGGGTTCCTCTAATTAGACTCCAAGTGCACCAATCCCAAAATGATATCCTCACAACCAACATGACAATATAAGTAAATGGATGGATTGAATAAGGAGGATGAATGATTGGGAATGTTGAGGATTAAAACTCATAACATGACACAAATGCTTGGAATAATAAAGGGAGAAATGTTGGCAGAGTTCACTTGCCTCTTCTTTCATATGTTCAAATGACCCCCCTAGGGCCCTTTTTATATGGAGAAATGATGGTTATTTAGTTGTAAGAAGGGATACATGAGGGAAAATGGTTGTGCAACCCAAAATAGCCTGTAAACCCTGCCCAAAAGTGTGTAATTTTATATTTTTTTCAACTTTTGAGAGTATACGTGGGTTGTTAGGTATTTAGGTCGCATATGTACGTGTGTTGCATGTGTATCAGGGCGCGTACACCATACAAAAAAGATGTTTTTTAAGATGAACCTCAACAAAAGTGGTTGGAAAATGTGTAAATGAGTAGGCCAATGTCAAAAATTCATAAGAGTGGCATTTTGGACTATAACAGATGCCCCCTAATGTGTGAGGTCAGAAGAGAAATTGATGGCTGAAATACATTACAACATCTTTAATAAAGTGGGAAGGCACCAAGTTGAGTGAGACCAAACAAGTATTCGTGAGCATGTCATATAAAAAATAATAATAATAGTCATTGAGGTGGGCATACCCATGCTCAGTACAAACTAACCATGGTTTCCAATCAAGTACACTGGAGATCCATGTTATATATAGTAAATATGTATGCCAATAAAAATTGTAGCCGCAAATAATACACAGTGGATCTACATCTCAAAATCATCAAAAGATATTCAAATACAATGTCATATGAATCACCAGGAGACATCAATGCATGTATCTAGAGATGATAGCTTCATGACTCAAGAAATATATTCAAGATCTTCAAAACTCGGGTAGGATTATAATAGGAACGTAAGACTCACTATCCTGAAGTCTTCGACAAGTTGTTGTGGAAAGACTAAAGGATCTCAAACATCAGGCACAAAAATTTATAGATTTTGAATGTGAACTTGACAGGACTCTCAGAATGGCTGACTCATGAAGGTCAAGATACTTATTGCAGAATGGTCGAATCAGGTTGTAATACTTTCCCTTGGATAGGAGCATGACATATGAAAAGACTCAGGCAACATGTTATTGACATAAGTCTGTGGCACATGAGGCACCACAAACTCTCCATATGTTTGTAAGAGTAACCAAATAGAGGAGGACACAACTCTATGTAACAAGAACAACTTCCTAAGGCCATACTAAATCTCAATGCTTGCAAAACAAACTAAAGGATGTGCTTTGTCCAAGGGTGACTAGATTGTTGTTAGTAAAAGAGAATGTTTCACATCCCCTCGATTTGGAATTTTTTTTTTTTTTTTNTTGTCTTTTTCAGATATTTAACCATCTTGAAAAAGAATAAAATAGCATTATGTTGCAAAGGAGGAACGAGTGTCGCAAGCAAGAAAAGTAGTTCCAAGAACATGGAACATATTGATGCTTAGTGCAAGGAGACATCTATAAGACAATGACACTCAAGAAAATTCCTCCATGGGTTAGGGTGTCAGATCGTAAAGGTAAAAATGTTGCAAGACATGCACCTAAGGAATGCTCTAAAAGGTTAGCAACAAAAAAATGGAGATGACATTAGGACAAAGATGCAAGAATGAGACATGCAATGTGATTACAGATTGACACAAGGAGACTCCTTCAATGTAAATTTTTACGAGCCCAGAGAAGGTAAGCTCAGGGGTTTTTCACTTTTAGAGAGTTTGAAAAACACTAAAAGAAGACTCCAAAGTGTTCTTTTTTGTACATTTAGATCCCCAAGCCCAAAAAAGGATAAAATAATACTTTGGAATACTCTCTCAGCGAGACGACTCTCTCGGGGTGCACCTTTTTCGTAAATTGAGTCTCTGAGGTCCGAAAAAGGTTTAAACTTATACCAAGGAGAACTATAGTTCATTTTCCATAAGTTAAGTTCCCTAGGCCCGAAAAAGGGATAAACTAATACCTATAAAAACTCACTCGACGAGACGTATCCCCCAAGTTATGTTGGACACACCTACCACACTTAGAGGGGGGGTGAATGAGTGTGGGGTTCTTTTTCTCAAAACTTTTCTCTTGCACAAAAACTCATCAATTAGCATTCAACATTTATTCATTACCCATTGTTGTCATTTATAACCAGTTAGATGTGAGCACATATCAGCAACATATATCAGCAATATATCATCAACAAGTCATCACCACAATGAACACA